>PVIA01003450.1:0-168436 GCA_004024845.1 Tonatia bakeri | reverse complement strand
TTTTTTTTTTAAAGATTTTATTTATTTATTTATTTTTAGAGAGGGAAGGGAGAGGGAGAGAGAGAGAGAGAAACATCAATGTGCGGTTGCTGGGGGACATGGCCTGCAACCTAGGTATGTGCCCTGACTGGGAATCGAACCTGCGATGCCTGGTTCGCAGCCCGCGCTCAATCCACTGAGCTACGCCAGCCAGGGCTGGGCTCTCATACTTTTTAAACTTTTCCACAAGAAAAGAAAAACTCAACATTGACTAATATTGGAGCATATAGTTTGTTAAAGCTACTCTGTCTTATTAATGATATTTATAATTTTCTTTAACCTTTGAGAAACCTTTAATGTGTCAATCTCTTGCAATGAAGAAACATACATCTAAGCAGTTGCTTCAGGTATTTCTTTGTTAAATTCAAGTAAGGCCAAATTGGGCACATTTTGAAAATAGCATGTATGGATTGAGCCTATTCCTGTTCCAGTCACTCTGTCTATGTAGCTCTCTATCCATCCTCTACCTGTATCTATGCAGGTGATAATGGTGTTAACTAAATGTGGATATTAGTATTTCAGTGATATTAAAATTGGAATGATTTGAACTTCTGTATTTCTTGTTATAAAGTAGTTATGAAATGAGTCCATAAGAAGCCTCACCCTGGCTGGTGTGGCTCAGTGGATCGAGCACTGGCCTGTGAACTGAAAGGTCACTGGTTCAATTCCCAGTCAGGGCACCTGCCTGGGTTGCAGGCCAGTTTCCAGGTTGGGGATGTGAGAGGCAACAGATCGATGTTTCTCTCACACAACAATATTTCTCTCCCTCTCTGTCTCCCTCACTTCTCCTGTCTCTAAAAATAAATAAATAAAATCTGTAAAACACACACACACACACAAAGTCTGCTTTTAAATAAAAGAGAAATTCCATTTTAAAAGAAGTGCCATAAGTAGTCTCTGTGGAAAGGGGACCTTTGCATAGCAAATATTAAAATGGCATTATGCTCTAAGATGCAATCTGTCTAAACTGGTGGTCCTCAATGGCTCCATTTTATAAACCACCAAGGAACTTTCTAAAAACATCAATATCTAGGCTTCAGTTTACACAAGTTTACACGATACAATCAGAATCTCTGGGGTGGGGCCTGGGAGTTGCTATATTGTAAATGTTCCCCAGGTGATTCCGATATGCAACTCCGGCTGAGAACCACTTGTCTCAACAGGCCATGAAGACACATTCCTGAGATGCAATTTGTGATGCCAGCAGGTCAGGACATTCATTCCATCCTATGCCTCCTGCAGCCCACAGGGTCTGTTACTAAAGATGAGGAGGAGGATGGCTACGGTGGGTAGGCTACTAGCGGCCGTGGCCACAGCCTGGGTTCCTTGTGGTCATAAGAGGTCTCCAGCAGGAGCTGGGGCAGCATGCTTTCTTGTTTACATCCAGAAGGAAAGAGACTGGCTTTTTAACCAGGATGCTCTGAGTCGCACCTGTCTGTGTCTTGCTGCCTCAAAACAGACGACATACCCATTACAGAGCCAGTTCCCAACAAGCTGAATGAAATTACTGTGATGGGTTTACCAATGCTTCTTAAACTTTTTCCTGTCGAGGAATTGCCCAGGAATCTTGTTCAAATGCAGATTCTGAATCAGTAGGTCTGGAGTAGGGCCAAGATCTTCTGTGTCAAACAAGCTTCCAGGTGGTTAGAATAGCTGTCATGTGTCATTCACAATGTCCACCTTAACTATCTAATATTTACGGCAGCTGAGGAGTGCATTCTTACCTTACAGGTAAAACTACAAGAGAAGCCAATTATAATCAGAAGGTACTTAATGAACAAGGCCAGATTGCAAAGCATATGTGAAGACTCAGAGGCAAGAAACTGCTCACTTGTCTAGGAAATCAGGAGCCAGAAACAGCTGGAGTCAGATAAGCAAAGGGCTGGGCTCTTTAAAAAAAAAAAAGAAATTCTCACCTGAGGTCATTTTTTGTTGTTGTTGCTTTTAGAGAGAAAGGAAAGGAGAGAGTAAGAAACGTTAATTAGCCACCTTCTTGTATACACCCTGATTGGGGATCAACCTGCAACCAGTGTATATGCCCTGACTGGGCACTGAATTTGCAAGCGCTGAAGTACTTCCCATATACTGTCTCATTTACTGCCTCCAACATCCCCATGAATAGAGAAGTTTAATGAGCATGTGACCTGTGTAGTCACTCAAGGCCTCAAGCTTTAGAAGGGTTCCATAATTGGTTTAATGCTCTGTTGTCACCATCTAGAAAGTCTTAATGGTTTTTGGAAAAGAGGCCCCTCTTTTTCATTTTACTCTGGACTCTACAAGTCATATAGCTTGTTCTATTTATGAAATATTAACTGTATTTGAGAAAAGGCTTTTTTACTACAACACTTTTTAGCAGTATGTATTATAAATATCTAAATGAGGGACATGGTATGCAATATTTCCCAAACAAACTTGACTCAAGAAAGCCTTTTTTCATGGAATATCTCTTAGAGGTTTTGTGCTCTGCAGGACACAGATCAAAGCCCAACCCTTTATCCCTGGCCAGCATGGCTCAGTTGGTTGCAGCATCATCCATCCCATAGACCAAAAATTCGCAGGTTCGATTCCCAGTCAGGGCATATACACTGGTTGCAGGTTGATCCCCAATCAGGGTGTATACAAGAAGGTGGCTAATTAACGTTTCTTACTCTCTCCCTTCCTTTCTCTCTAAAAGCAACAACAACAAAAAATGACCTCAGGTGAGAATTTCTTTTTTTTTTTTAAAGAGCCCAGCCCTTTGCTTATCTGACTCCAGCTGTTTCTGGCTTCTGATTTCCTAGACAAGTGAGCAGTTTCTTGCCTCTGAGTCTTCACATATGCTTTGCAATCTGGCCTTGCTCATTAAGTACCTTCTGATTATAATTGGCTTCTCTTGTAGTTTTACCTGTAAGGTAAGAATGCACTCTTCAGCTGCCGTAAATATTAGATAGTTAAAGTGAACATTTATTTAGTGCTTGCATACTGTAAGCACTAAATAAATAATAATTGTTATACACATGGCTTTTAGTTAAGACTTTTGGTTGTAACAGAAACTCAATTCATCTAGCTTAAGCAAAAAAGCAGAACATATTATGCGGATCCAGGAGTATGTTACAGAATCCAAGGGTAGAGGCGCCAGCAACATACAGGAAGAAAGGGGAAGAGAAAAGTGGTCAGGATTCTCCTTTTCTCTCTCTGTTCCACTCTTCTCTATGTGCTCCCCGTCCACTTGGTGAGTGAAGTTGGCCTGGAGATCCCTGGTTCAAGAGACTTCCCAGAGGGAGATTGGGGGATCTTAGTACCAATTTCAAATTCTGAGGGAGGGTCTCTGATGGCTCCACATATTTTCACCTGGAGTAAACAACTGTATCCAAACTCTTCTGCCATTAACAGCCCAATGGAGGAAGAAGAAGGAAGCAGGCAAAATATGCACAACCCAGTGTGTCCCATTGACCACAGGACATTTTTTAAAAGATTTTATTTATTTATTTTTAGAGAGGGGGAAGGGAGGGAGAAAGAGAGGGAGAGAACATCCATTGGTTGCCTCTCACACACCCACAGTGAGGAACTGGTCAATAATCCAGGCATGTGCCCTGATGGGGAATTGAACCAGCAACCTTCTGGTTTGCAGAACAAGGCCCAATCCACTGAGCTGCACCAGTCAGGGAGATCATGGGACATTTCTTAAACTAACATCTATTAGCCCTGAACAGAGCACACACTTGGGAAATGTAGATGTGGGTAACAGAAAGCAATGAAATGACTGAAGGAATGACATGAGTGCCAGGAATCAGATTTATTTATTTATTTGTTTGATGCTATTTATTTATTTTTAGAAAGAAGGGTAGGGAGAAAGACAGAAACATCAATGCGTGGTTGCCTCTCGCATGCCCCCTACTGGGGACCTGGCCTGCAACCCAGGCATGTGCCCCAACTGGAGATCCAACCAGCAACCCTTGAGTTCCCAAGCCAGCGCTCAATTCACTGAGCCACACCAGCCAGCACCAGATTTTCATTTTAGATGGCAGTGATCGGAATGACTGGAGAGAGTGAGACTGAACACAGGAAGGCTAGTTACGAGTCTGCTACGGAATTCCAGACCTGAGAAGCAGGGGGAAAGACTATCTCCAGAAATATTTAGGAAGTAAAAATATGCAAGGCTTGGCAAATTGCCTACATGGGGAAAGGATTATGAGGAAGAGACAAGGATGCTTCTTTCTTGGGGGAACTGAATAGGTGGTGGCACTACCAACTGTTGAAATGTGCAAGAGTTGGGGGTGGGGTTGGTTTTTAACATTCGGTGCCAGGAAGGACATTAAGTGGAAATATCTAGAAGCCCGAAATTTAGGCAACAGGTAAAAGCTTTTGATAGAGTTCAATGTCATAGTTTTCTGGTAATTATCGAAAACCAAGAGCTCACGCCTTCACCACTTGATGATTAAACTGTACTATGGCCCATGCACTGGGAAACACATGAACAGTCCTTGTAGGCCCTGTGGAGCTTACAGTGGCCTCGGAAGATTAGCAAAGTAACTACGTTTTCCAAGTACAGAATGTGAAGAGAGCCAGGACTTGCGAAGACAAGGAAAACAAATCAGGTAAGGTGTCAGTGTCCTACCACATTACAGCTGTGTGTCAGGAAGAGGACACATGTCGGGTCTCCATCCTGGACTCACGCCTACCAAAGACACGGAGCCAGTCTCCAACCGCGGAAGGGAGTGTGCTTGGCAACAGCGGACTACAGGTGATGAAAATTAGCCATGGGTGACAATCACTGGCCCAACAGGAGACCGGCCAGTTTCCTTTGTTTATTCCAGTCAAACATTGTAGGCCAGCAATTTGCTGGGCTGGCTCCACTTGCCCACGAGGCAACTAGATTAAATCTTGCCGCAGGCAAAGGGTAAGGGTGAAACTTAAAGGCTTGGAGCCGGCTACTGTCTGGCTCTGGTGTGTGCCAGCACCCCGGAAGCAGCGTGCGAGCCGTAAGGACATCGTGGTTGGGTCAGAAGCAGCTACAGGGGAGGAAACGGAGGGTAAGCGAATTCTGAAGTCCAGGCCCCACGCGGGAAGACAGCCGAACGCAGCGTTCGGAAGCACCACGCCCACGCTGGCCAAGCCCGACGCTTACTCCAGCCTGGGGCCGCGGGGGAGCCCAGAATCAGCTGCGAGCCCGCAAGGTGAAGGCGGGGAGCGCACGCCGAAGGGACGGACGAAACGTGCGAGCGCCGAGAGCGTGCGCACGCGCAGAGTTCCCGCTGGCCAGCGCCGAGAAAGCGGGAGAATCTTCGGAAACCCCTGAGCGGAGCCGCACCTCGGTGAGTGCTTCCCTCCTCCCTTTTCTCCCGGAGTGCATTGCGTGTGCCCGGTGGGCGGGGGGAGGGGAGGGGAGGCGGTGGCGGCAGCCATGTTGTTGTGAGTCTCTGTGTCTCACCCTCGGTACTTCGGTGGTTCGGAGGAGGAGGAGGGGGAGGAGAAGGAGGTGGGGTGGGGGGGAGGGAGGTAGGTGGAGAAAGAAGATATTGCCGCCACCGAAGGCGGAGGAGAGGAGGACGTCTAAGAGCGACGCCGCCGTGTGCCCAACGGTCGGTATCCCCGGCTGAGGCAGCGCGGCCGCAGCAGCCCCGTAAGTCAGTTGCGCTTGTTCCCTCTCCCCGTGCTCTGGCGCCGCTGGGGCTGCTCCCCGGGCTTTGTGTGGCGGCCTGGGCCGGAACAGCCCGCCGGTGGGAGGGCGGACGGGGCCTGTGGGGTGCTCGGGATGGCTGCGGCCTGGGGCCCGCTCGCACAATGCAGGGGGAGGGGTGCCGGAAGGGGGTGTGCGCCTGGCAGAGGGGTCTCTAGGCTTTCCCGCTTCCTTTCCTCCGCCGCGCCAAAGCCTCGCGGCGGCCCCCCTCCCCGGCTCTGTAGTTCCGGCGCGCTTCAGATTAGAGACCGAGCTGTCCGTCCGCCTAGCCGTTGGGTTCGGAAAGGGGGGTGGGGAGGGCGGTGGATCCAGAGAAGCGTGTGTGTTGGAAGTGGGCGAAGAGGAAGGAGTGGGTTTATGAAAACAAGCGTGGGAACTCTCGAGGGCCTGAGTGTGTCCAGGAAAAGCCAGGGGTAGACAGGTGTCGTGTGTGAAAGAAACAGCCGATTCTTGTTCGACTTGTTAGGTGCCCTTAGTAAGGAACGTTGTGTTTTCTAGAAACAGATTTGGATACTCAAAAACAGGTGAATTAAGATCAAAGGAAAGATTAGAGGCCTCAAACATTATAGCAGTAGTTTTCCATCTGAATTGGGCCAAATTTAGTGAAAACAAATTGTTCAAGGTTTTATGCCCAAACGCGCTTGTAAAAGTTAGTTCTACTTACGAGAACATAGCGAAGAGAAATCCACTTCTCATAATTTTTCATTCTAATGCGTAAACATTTTTTGGTGGGGGGCAGTATTGCGGACATAATGGATGTACTAAGACAGTCACGTCAATTAAAATTCGGACTTGGTATTTTGTGTGCTTTTTAACTGAAGACCGGTGACAGATATTTTCAGTAAAGGTTTTTAGGGAAAACTTTATTAGAAAAATGCTTTTAAACGCTTAAGAGAAATGTAATACCTGAAAGGTATTGTATATCAAAAGTTTTAATAAAGGGAGTTAATCTAAGGATTTGAAAAGCTTGTCTACTGCTTTAAAAGCATGTTTACTGCTGAAATTCGTGTTTAATAGATGACCCTGGAGTGTTTGAGGATTTAAGGAATTCTGGCTAGGAATCCTATTAAAATAAAGATAAATATTTTTAATTGGCTAAGCTTCTGTTCTCAGTCATTTAATATCTCACTTAAAAAATATTTGTTCTATCTGCACAGCCATCATAAATAGTTCTTGGCATTTCCCTTTTGCAAGAATGTCTTTAAAAGTCCAATTTTTGGTAAAATTAAGTTATTTAGAATTTTTAGGTGTCCTTGAGGGCGGTTTTTGTACCAGAAAGGGTTTACTTAGATTTTAAAAAATAAAGTTATATATCTCAATACTGGTTTAAGCATTTAAGTTCTTTTTTAGTTCAGTTTTCTTGCACAGGTTTAGCTACTTCATCTTCGAGTTAGATTTGCTGTTAACAAACCTAAACATCTTCAAACAATATAAACTGTTTAATTTTAATACATAGTTTTTTAAACTTAACTTGACTCCAAAGTTCTCTTACATGTTCTAGTATTTAGTAAGATTTCAACTTAAAAAAAAAAGTCTAAATTACTGCTATATTTAAATAGGACTTACAAAGTTGTCACTTTAATAGGCCAATTTTTCTTAGGCATTACAGGTATATAAACCAAATACAGTACTGCAGTGTTAACACATACTAATAATTAGGATTTTGTTTCTCTTAATCCTTTCAGTACTTGTTTATAAATCTTTCTGATGGTGAGAGATAATTTGTCTTTCTGTGTAGGTACTTAACCCTAGCTGGCAGGAGTAATTATAATTACGATCACAGATTTGGGACAGGTATAAACGCAAAACCAATCTTTTCAGTGACCAAACTTTCCTTTTTATAGACACTGACAGAATCTTCATAATTTTAAGTGGAGGCTGGTTTCTGTCTCCTAAGCTCAAGTTCTACATGCTTCTTTATTCAGTGACCTTCAAACTTCGTGGTTTTCTAAGATAGGAAAGTATTCTGTATTTTTTTTATTTTCTTAAGACTTATACGGTATGGATATTTTAAATACTTGTATGTCATGGCTTTGGCTTACATTCACAGTTTGAGGCCATTTTACTGACAGATGAGATTGAAATTGTATTTATAACTGGGTAAATCGGTTTGTGACATACTAGATTTCTTCCTGTTTTTAAGAAGGCATAAAAATAGTCTTGCTCCTATTGTCCCACCTCCACACTCTTTCCTTTGATGAATTTGTAAGAGGAACTGATCAATTATAGCTCAGCCCCTTTCTTCTCTTTGGGAGTCTGCCCCCTGCAGAAAGCATTTTTTTCTGCTGCTTCAGGAGGCCACCAGGGACGGGCGCTGCCCCTTCTGGTGGTTGTCCTGTGCCACCTGTGACTGGGTTAGGATAATTATGGGGTGCAGTGTTAGGAAACTCAGATGGCCTAGGTCTAAATTACGCTTTCCAGTGCAGTTCTGGCAGTAATAAAGGGGCTATTTGGATTACCATCAGTCTACCTCCTGTGTCTCCTGAATTCTGATGTGGTTGGGAAGGGCTTCCTCCAAACTTCTTAGATGCTAATATTTTAAGTGATTTTTATGCTTAGTAGTATGGTTAGAAGACATTTTTTGTTTAAAATTTACTGCTTTTGTAGTGGAAAAGGTGAATTTAGAAAAATATTTTCAAGTTTTTCCAGTGAAACACAGGATAGCATTATTATATAGGTTGGTACATGATAAATGCTTTTTCTTAGAGTTTCAGCTAGCAGTATGTTTACAGACATAAAGTTAATACTATATTTTTTCCATAGTGACTTTTTCTTTTAATAACTCCAAATGAAAATTTGGAAGACTTGCTTAATTAAACATGTGTCACCTTCCAGAGAGTCCTTTTAATGAGTGGAAAACTTTTTGGTGACTTTTTTTTTAAACAGCGTCTCTTTTTTTTATTTTTTAAGAAAGTTATTGATTGATTGATTTCTTTTTTTAAGAGAGAGAGAGTGAGAGAAACATCAATTTGTTCCACTTACTTACGCATTCAGGAATTGATTCTTGTCTGTGTTGTCACTGGAGATAAAACCCACAACCTTGGCATATCCGGATGACACTCTGACCAACTGAGTACCCGCCAGGACACTTTTTTTTTTTTTAACCCTTGCCTGGCTTTTTATGTTTCTTTAAAGTGCTTTAGGGAATTAAAAAGGATTGGATATTCAAGCACATTGGCAAATGCATAGTTCCTTTAGTGTATTTCACTTCCATAAACGTAGCCATTGCAATCCCATCCATTTTCAGTTCACGTATCACACATTTTTCACTTAAATTCTGATTCTCTTACTGTTCTCTCATGGAGAGAGAAAAGGTTTTAGAGTACTGGAAAGCATTCAAATGTGGACACCTGTGCATGTCCCAGGATTTCCTGTAACTGCCAAGTAGAAAAAAGGGGATGAAGTGTCAAAGGACAAGGGAAAAGAGGCAGTTGGAGTGTTAGATACTTTGCAAGAGGGACGGGGGCGGGGAGGGGGGGGGAGACAATAATTACCACCTATGTAGGGTAAAATGTGTATCAGTGTATATTGGACTATAAAATCCTCCAAAAATCTGCTTCCTGGGAGGGATTTGGTGAAATTGACTATAAACTCACACTACAAAATGGCTAAATCAACACCACCTAGGACAGTAAAACCTGCAATTGACTACCAAAGTACATAAAAAGTGAGGGGGAGGGGCTCGTGTATGTGTGCTCGTGCAAATGTGCACCAGAAAAAAACACCAGTAAGTGTGTGGAGAGCTAGTTTGACAGTAGATCTCTGTGATTTCTATTGTGGTGAATATCCTATGTCAGAAGTAGGGAGTTCTAGCTCTCAAAGTGGTGAGCTCTGATTTTTGAGTACTGTTTCTGAAAGACGTTTTAGTGATCAGTAGGATATAAATGTAACTGACTAAAGACATAGTGGTGGTTTTAATCATTCTGACGTTAAAGAAGGTAAATGAGTGGTAGGGGCAAGCTGACCCTAAGTAGTATAGGTCTTTGCTAGGCAGTCAAATGAGGCAAATTGTGGATAGAGAAAAATATGGAAAGTATTGTATGATCTTGTTAAATACTGACAAAGAATTATATGCAGATAAAGAGCTACTTGTGTCTCCATTTTGGTGACCAGGTCGTTTAACATCTACATTGTATTGTATGTATCAGTGCTTTTTTTACAAAAAGATTTTATTTATTTATTTTCTGAGGAGGGAAGGGAGGGAGAAAGAGAGAGACACATCAGTGTGTGGTTGTCTCTTGCACGCTCCCTGCTGGGGACCTGCCCTGCAACCCATGCATGTGCTCTAGACTGGGAATTGAACCAGCGACCCTTTGGTTCGCAGGTCAGCACTCAATCCACTGAGCCACAACAGCCAGGTCTGTATCAGCACTTTTAGTGTTAATGGTAAAACCTAAATCTTTAAAACCAATTCAACATAAACACCTAGTTGGTATGGCTCAGTAGATTGAATGCCAGCCTGTGAACCAAAGGGTCATTGGTTCAGTTCCCAGTCAGGTTACATTCCTGGGTTGCGGGCCAGGTCCCCAGTGTGGGGAGTGCAAGAGGCAACCACAGATTGATGTTTCTCTCTCTCTCTTTCTCCTCTCTCTAAAAATAAATAAAAATCTTACCAAAAAACCCCAACATAAACAGAATTAAGATTTGAAGTTTAGAGAGGATGACAACTCTAAGTTTTGCCTATAGATTACTTCCTTGAGCCACCTTACAGTTGAAGTGTAATTAATTGCTTCTTATTCAAAGGACAGTCTTAGGTGCCTTCATTTACTCTCAAAATATGTGGCTCCTACACCAGCAATTAGTAGTACTCAAGGATCTTGCCAAAGATACAGTTGTTTGCTAATATTTATCATAAGTCTGGTTTGTTACTGTGAATAAGTCCATTTGTTACTGTGAATATCCTAAATTGTATCCTTTCATACAGCTGGACTACCAGAAATTTGCGGGTATGTTTTGACCTTTGCATTTGTGTGCTACACTGTCATTGGGTGTTGTTGCTAAATGACCCCCCCCCTTTTTTTATGGAGTTTATAGTGAAGTGGAGAGGAAGACCATTGAACTTGTGATTATAGTGCAGAACACAAAAGTGCTGTTGATCTACATAGGTAGACACTGCAGGGGTCAGGAAAAGCTTTTCACAAAAGGTCAAGTTGAGTCTAAAAAGACTTAAGAGAAGTTAATTTAGATGAGTTGGGTGAAATGGCATTCAGTCAGAAGTATTAGTATGTGCAGTGAATGTGATAGGAAGATGGCAGAGCTTGAAGTGGAGATAAGGAGGAGAATTAAGAAGATACGATTGGAGAAAGAGGTAGGGGTCCACGAGATTTAAGGGCTTTATCTAATTTGGACAATTCTGAAAAACTTTGGAAATCCAAGATTATAATTTGAGAAGATTTAGACTATATTGTCCTGGAATCCTTATAGAATTACTTTGTCCTTGTTCTCTCTGGATTGTGTTAGGACTTAGGTACGTGACTTTCCTTAAGGGACTATTAAAAAAATGAGATTATGAAACTTTCCATCTGGTAAGAGAATGTTGTTGAAAATATTTTCTGTTACAACTCTGTGTTCTCTGTAATAACCCTTTAAAAGAAATTTCTTCTAAAGCTTAGTACTAGAAATAAAGTGGCCTCCAAAGAATTGGCATGATTCCTTTCTATGGATAATGTGAATTCTATGTAATTTACTGTATACCTTTTATTTTTGTATCGTCAGAAGTTAAACTTAGAGTTTACTTGTTACTTTTGTTACTCAGTATTTGCTTCGTTATTTTCAAAGATTAGTTTTTGTTTTGTTGTGTATATTTTCTATAAGAACTTAGTGTACATTCAAAATTTTTATTTAAATGAATATAAAGTAAATTTCACTTAAATTATACTCAATATTTCTCCCACTGACCCTTTTTAGGATGTGTATCTTTAATACTCCTTGAAACTAACATAGACTTAGTTTCTCTTTTCAGATACTGTAGTTCGGATGTTTGGGGGGTTTTGTTTTCTAAACAATTTAGAATTTTTTCAACTTTAGTATCTTTAGGAAATTGGTTTGGTCATCTCACTTAAAGTTGTTGGGAAATAAATGATCACCTGTTTGAGGAATATTCTTGAATATTTGAGGAACTTTAAAAAAATCACAGTTCATAGTTATCACCTAAAAGATTCCTGTTGCTTCAAAGATTTGTACAGGTCACATATTTTTATTAGACTATTCATAATAGTGATAATAAACTAAAGCATTTTAAAACTTAATTGTTGTAAGTTATGGCTTTTCTTAGGCAAAAGTTAAAAGTTGAAATGTGAGTATAACTCATACATTCATTTTTCTTTATTTTCTTGGAAATGATTCAAAATACTGCTTCAAAACATCTTTGTGTTAACATATTTACAGAAGAAAGTTCCGATAGTACTGGGTTGAAGGTAAGCAGTTATAATTGTAGGACTTGTCAGAGCCTTTATTATGCTAATGACATAGAGAATGAATTCCAGAATGACGAAGTGCTACGCTTGCAAAAGAACAAGTGGGTGCTGGGGATCAGCATATCATAAATGTGTTGGACAAGGAGCTTCTTATTTCTTAGAACACTGTGTGGTGGTAATTAAGGAACACACTTTGGAAAATTATGAAGGGAAAAAATCCTTTTAAAACTGCTGCTGCTGAATAGTTCTTAATTTTTTTCCCAGGTTGTTTCAGACCGTGCATTCAAATGACTTTCTTTAATTCTCTTAAAACCTAATTAACACTTCTTAAGTTACTTCTCCTTGGTGGTGCTATATTGATGCTGGTTGATAATGTGTAACAATTAAAAGTTACCAGATAGAGCCCTGACTGTAGCTCAGTTGGTTGGGCGTTGTCCCACAGACTGAAAGGTTGCAGGTTGAATTCCCTAGTCTGGGCTGCCAGGGTTGCAGGCGTGGTCCCCGTCAGGGTATGTAGGAGAGTTTGATGACCCTCCTTCTCTTTCTCCCTCCCTTCCCCTCTCTCTAAAAATGAATGAAAAGGACCCATGGAAAAGATGGGGTGGGGGGGGTGGTTAGTAGGGCAGGGGAGAGTAATGGAGCAGGGAATGGGGATAACTAATTAAGCAATAATAAAAAAGATAAATCTTTTTTAAAATTACCATGTAGCCATTTGACACAAGTCTTCAAATTGTTGGGCATTCAACCTAGTGCTTTTATGAACTGAAAATTGCAAAAGATTGTTTGTACTGTATTCTGTGATAAAACCTCTAAATGGTAATGCATTTAAACTGTGTTTATATAGGACCCTTTTTAAGAAAACTTTATTTTGCTAACTTCAACAAGCCTTACAACATAGAGAAATGCAAAGAGAAAGCCAGCAGTACTTCCTCTCTCACCAAAGTTAGGTGTTTATTTTTTTATACTTTTTAAAAACAAAAATGGGATCATAATGATACACCTTAAGGCAACTTGGTATTATTTACTATCATGAACATTTTATTATATTAGTAATATAACTTTAATAACTTGCAGTATTTAGAGTGTAACTTTTTATTTCACTAAATCATTTTTCTGTTGAACTTAGGTTCAGTTTTTGTTTTTTAACCACTATAAGCACTCCTGTAGGAAAAAAAATTACACAGGTCATTCCATCATGTTGGTGCTGTTATTTACTTAAGGTAAGTTCCCAGGAAAGAGATTACTGGGTCAAAGGATTTTATATTGATTTTTAAACAGAAAAATGTGTTTGCTGATTATGGTGGGTAATTAATACTCTGGAAAGCACAAATTTCATACATTATCTTATTTAGTCTTCACAATTACCATATGAGGAAATAACAGTGGTTATTCTCAGGTGCAAATGGAGAAACAGGACCAGAGAGTTCAAGTGGTCTGAGTTCATTCAGCTAGAGACAAACATGAAACTAGTTTACGTTTTTTGATTCTGGTTTCTGTTACTCCGAAATGAGTGATGGAAAACTTTTTAGTTAGAAAACCGTTAGGGTGTTTGGGGATATGTTCCTTAGCTGTAGGTGCTTTGATGATACATAAGGTTCTCAACTCAGTCTGCACAGGGAAGCATCACCTGGAAAGCGTAAAAAATACTAATAAAAATTTTCCTATTTCCCTGCCCAGACCAATTCAGATAAGTTTTGGATAGTTTGTAGTCTGACTATTTGTAGTTTTTTGAATGTTCTACCTAGATTCTGATGCACTGTGAGTGTGTGGGAACCAGTGACCTTAAAATTGGTGTGCTTATACCCCTAAGGGGCCCATTTTGTTTTCTGGGAATCAATTAATAGGTCCTTATTATCTGTAATAAGACATACCTTTGATCCATCCCAGATGTTAATATATGTTGTACTCCAGCTGGTTAAACCTTCAAGACACCAAACTTAGAGTTAACTTCCTTTAGTAATTAACCTTTTTTTATTCTCATTCCTGTTAGGAATGGTACAGCATGGAGCTGGAGTATTTGGTTTCCCCTGGGATTTTCTGAATTAAGATCAGTGACAGTCTCAAGTGGTGGGACTAATGAATGGCAAAATTTTTTTTTAACCCAGTTCACTTCTTCTTTCCTAACCTGTTGTTGACAGTGCTTAACAAAGAACAATTCTGTGAAATACACTCAAAGCTAGAAATATGTGAATCATGTTTTATCACAGCATACTGTCAAATACAATGAGGAGTTTTAAATGCATGATTTCATTGACTCCCATTTTATTTTTATTTTTACATTTTGACAAGTATATCAAAGAGCAGAACTAACCTAGATGAAATGGTTAGAAAACTAAGTGCTAGTTCCTTTACATCAGGTGATGCGAAAATGTTTAGATCTTATAAACTGGATTTTACTTTTTAAAACTCAAAGAGTCATGAAGGTGCGGCTAGAGTTTTTTACTATCGTAGTTATTGGGTATACATGTAAATTCCTTTGTAGTGCCTTAAAAACTCTCAGAAGTTTACAAATAAGACTAATAAAATTCCCTATTAAGTGATGGCCTAGGTTATGTCATGATACATAGCTTCTATGTATAGGTGTATTTATGAAATAATTTGCATCCTATCATATAGAAGGCCATTGATTTTCAAACTAACTTGACTGTAATAAGGACTATATAAATGTATTTAGTGATTTTTAACATGTTTTATTATTCCTATCCACTGTTCTCCCCCCCCCCCGCACCCCCCACCCTTGGCAACCATTGGCTTGTTCTGTGTATCTTTGGGTCTGTTTTTACTTTGTTTTGTTTATTCAATTACTTTGGTATTTTAGATTCCACATATAAGTGAGATTATACAGTATTTGTCTTTCTCAGACTTACTCACTTAGCATAATACTTTCTTGGTCTAGTGTTGAAAATGGCAAGTTTCCATTTTTTTCAGTTATAGTTCCATACAATACTGTATTAGCTTTAGCTGTACAACAGATTTCAGAGGAGATGGGCATGTTTAGGGTGGTACGGCCTTAGGCTGTACAGGAGATTTCATTATTTTTATTGCTGAATAGTATTCCATTTTGTGTTTGTGTGTGCATACATTACAACTTCTTTGTCCATTCATTTAACACATATATTTTAAATATTTTCAAAAATACAAGTAATGAAATATTTGGGAAGTATTCAAGGAGTAAAAAAACTGCAAAATGTAAAATTAAAAGCATATGTGTTCTTTTCTCATATGTGACTATTATTAACAGTTAAGTGTCATTGTTTAATTGTTTTCCAGGTATGCATAAATATGTATAAGCATATTTATATCCAGTTTTGTATCCATTTTTGTATCCAGTTTATACAAAAGTGGGATGATAGAAACAGACTGTTTTTCACCTTGCTGTTTTATTTAGTATCCTGGAACTTTTTCCCATATATGCATAGATACATTCTTGTGCTTTCTAACGGGTGTATAGTCAATAACTATCAGTTTCCCTCCCTATTACAGTATCCTTAGTATCCTTCTTTTTGGTCTCCTTCCTCATAACTATTAACATTTCATTGAACAGTGGCGTAACCAGAAGTTTGCAAAATTGCACTACGTGTTTTTTTTTCTATCCTAATTCTGATTTAGAGAAGTTTTAAAGTCTAATGGTCATGTCACAGATGATATTAATGTATTGAGAAATATCAACTAAATGCCATGGGAATAAAAAGATTGCTTGGGGGTTGTTTTCAGTGAAGAAAGTGGCATTTGAGCTAAACTTTGAAGGATTGGTAGGATTGGCACATGAAGAGGTAAATGGCAAGAGCTCTCCAGGGACTGCAGTAGGGTGAGTAAAAGGCCGTCTGGGGAGTGAGCTTTTAGAGTTGTGTTATTAACAGATCAGCAGGGTAATGGTTTGTGCTTGGTGGTAGTATCGAATTCTCTGCCATTTCAGGAGCTTTGGTGGTTAGGGGAGGACAACTAGCTACAGTTGCCTTGTTTGTGAAGCAGGAACACAATACCTACTTTGCTGGATTGTACTGAGAATTAGCTAACATGCCTAGTATCATCTCTAGCATAAAATTGGCCCAAAGATGTTTGTGCTCACTTGAAAAATTCATATATTATTTGTCAAAAATAATGATTGAGGAAGTAATAAGTGACATTAAATTTATACAAAACCTCGGACTCTGAGTCAGTTAACCTTGTGGAGATTAATCCCTTTACAAGCTACAATTTATACTTGTTTTGTTCTTTTACTGATGAGGACTTACTAAAAAGCACAATCCTCATGCTGTTACAACAAACTTTCTTAATGTCATCTAAGTCCCATTTTGTATTTAGATTTCCCTGATTTTCTCAAAAAATGTTTTTTTTTAATAGTTGATTTGTCAGAACCAGGATTCCATTAGGTTTACAGTTTTTTTTTTTTTAATTTATTTTAAGATTTTAATCTATTTTTAGAGAGGGGGAAGAGAGGGAGAGAAACATCAATTGGCTGCCACTCGCACATCTCCAGTTGGGGCCCTGGCCTACAACCCAGGCATGTTCCCTAACCAGGAATTGAACCAATGACCTTTCAGTTCACAGGCCCAGCCCCCTGAACCACACAAGCCAGGGATACACAGTATATTTGGTATTTAAGCCTCTATATTAGTTATCTTTCTCTCCCTTTAAATTTCAAGTCGTAGATATGTTGGTGAAACCAGGTGATCATCCCCTTTTTTTCTGTATTCTAGATTGAATAATTAATTACTTTCCTTTGTCATGTATTGATTTTGTTCTGTCTCTGTCCTGTTTCTGATAAACCAGTACTATTTTGATCTAGCAGCTTCATTAGATAGATTGAAGTTTACTAGTTTTGTTGTTTTTTTTGTGTGTGGGTTTTTTTTTTTTGAGGCAGTAGTTCTTCAGAGGTGGTGGTGCTGTTTCATATTACATTACATTATTAGGCATACAGCCTGCTTACTCCACTCCTATGATAATGGCATAGTAAATAACAAAACGTTAATTTAGAAATACCATTTTGGAGAGGCTCATTTCATAATACAACTTTAACATTTATTTCACTTGTATGCTTGACTCTTTAGACCCACTTCATGTTGACTTTATTACTAGTTTAACCCTTTGACCTGCTTCTCTTGGGTAATATCTAAAAGCATCAACAACTGGCATTGATTGAGGTTGTTTAGTATATAGAAGCAATATTTTGTTTTTCAAAATAAAGGAACTTTCCTAAGCAGTATTTTCTCAAAATGAATTGAGAGAATGACTTGTAATACAGATGTTGTAAGGACTCAAATATATGGTAATTCTCCTGTAAGAGAATTTTAAGGAAAAATATTTGGCCTTATATTTGCATATATGTAAGTACTTGTATATGTATATTTATCTTATTTTGCTTCCTGGAGAGTATCTCTGTGAGATTATCCTCAAAGAGCTAAAGTATTCTTACACAGAAATATTTGGTAAAATTTTATTTAATGTCTAAATGCTGGTGCCAGAATAATCTAACTTTTAATCCGGGAAAATTTGACTAAGGATCTGAATATTTCTAGTTTTCTGGGAGTCTGTATATTGACAATACATTTCTGCCAAATTTCATTCAAAACATACAACTTAATTTTTTTCCAGTGTAGTTGAGTCAGTAATACTGTTCTTTTTGTTAGTAGAATTTACAAGCATACATAATTCCCCCAGGAAGTACATGGACAAACAAGTAGCAAATATTGAAAAATGTTGGTGTGGATCTTGACTCAACTTATTGATTGGCTTATCCAATACCACTAGAAAAGTGTATGATTCAATTCATGCCCCCAGGTTACTAGATATTGGTGATTAGTACAAACTTCTAACATTAAATCTTTGAAGGCTAACTGTCTTAAAATAAAACTAATTATAGTATGAAAATGTGACTAGTATCAAATGGTGTTAGAAAGTACTTCAATACTATTTAGTATAGCCCTAAATGAGTCTTCCCCCTTATTTGTTGCGATAGGCACATGATGGGGAATTGGATCAGATGCCGTATGAGAAAGATTAGTACTCTTAATGATAGAAATGTACTTAATGCATATTGGTTTTTTGTACAAACCATTTATAAACCTTTTGAATTATACATTAGTATATGCGAAAACAACCAAATTATTTTATGTGCTTATATCTAGGTTGTTTTTTCCCCCATATAGTTAGTACTCTGCTTACAGAAAAATTAGCTTTTGGCATACCTTGGAGATATTTTAGTTTGGTTCCAGACCACCGCAATAAAGCAAGTATCACAATTAGGCAAATGGTAGTATTTTTTGTTTTTGTTGATAAGGGTTCTTGCTTTCAAATTGTTAAAAAAAATCTGTGAAGTGCAATAAAATGGTGGATGACTATAATGTTGGACTATACATATATATTATATATATATATATAGAGAGAGAGAGAGAGAGAGAGAGAGAGTGTGTGTGTGTGAGTGTGTGTGTGTGTGTGTGTGTGTGTGTGTGTGTGTACTCTCACCAGAGGACATTTTTCCTGCTTTCAGAGATGAAGGGAGAGCAAGAAACATCAATGTGAGAGAAAAGTGTTGATTGGTTGCCTTACCGCATCAGGGATCATATGCATCCTGACCAGGGATTGAACGCAGCCTGCAACCTACATATGTGTCCTGATTGGAGTAGAACCTGCAGCCTTTCGGTTACAGGATAATGCTCCAACCAGCTGAACCACACTGGCCAGGGCAGGTTTTAGAATTTAATAAAATGTTGTTCTTTTGCTAGAAAAGCAGAATCATAACCTCAGAAACTAACTTTAATTCAGCCCTGACCCATGTGGCTCAGTTGGTTAGGCATTGTCCTACAAATCAAAAGCTTGGTGGTTCAATTCCCAATCAGGGTACATGCCTGGGTTGCACATTCAGTGCCCAGTCCGGGTGCGTGCAAGAAGCAACCAATCCATGTTTCTCTCTCACATCTGTGTTTCTCTCCCTCCATACCCCTTTCTCTAAAAAAAATAAATGAATAAAATCTTTTAAAAAATATTTGGGAAAAGTCAAAAGAATAATTTTGTGACACTTGAAAAATATATGAAAATCAAGTTTCACTGCTGGTAAATAATGTTTCATTAGCAACATCCATGCTTATTCATTTTTTTATTATTTATGGCTGTTATTCCACAAAGCCTGAAATGATTACTGTGTAGCTCTTTACAGAAAAAGTTTGTTGACCCCTGCACTGGGCAAACAAAAGAATTGATCCTTAATGGTAAGAGACCTCTCACATATATTCAGAGGTTCTTTTTAGCTTATGACCTCATCTGTTTGGACCACAGATGAAAACCTGGAATAAGCAAAAAAATAGCTTCAGTAAAGTTTTGGTGCTTTACTCTTGAGAAAATTTCCTAAGTCTACTACTATACATACTTTTTTTTAATAAAAATCTCCCTCCTCTCATTCATCACACAGGTTTATTGTAGAAAGGTAATAAAATTCAGATAAATAGATGGAAAAAATTGGTGTACTCTGATCATGTAAGGACCGTTACGGGTTTTGTTTTATTTCCGTTCATTATTTAAAAAAATATATATTGATTATGCTGTTACAGTTGTCCCAGTGTTTCCCCCTTTGCCTTTCTCCGCCTGGTATCCTCTTCCCTTCAACCATAACCCGCACCCCCCCCTTTAGTTCATGTCCATGGATTGAACATATAAGTTCTTCGGCTTCTCCATTTCCTATACTGTTCTTAATATCCTGTCTATTTTGTACCTACCATTTATGCTTCTTAATCCCCTCATCTTTTACCCCATTCTTCCTCCCTCCCAGCTGAAAACCCTCCAGATGATCTCCATATCTGTGATGATTCTGTTTCTGTACCTGTTGTTTGCTTAATTTGTTTTTTAAATTTAGTTGTTGACAGTTGTGAATTTCTTGCCATTTTAATGTTGATAGTTTTGATCTTTGTCTTAAATAAGTCCCTTTAACATTTCATGTAATAATGAGTTGGTGATGATGAACTCCTTTAGCTTTACCTTATTTGGGAAGCACTTTATCTGCCCTTCCACTCTAAATTGCTGGATACAGTAATCTTGGTTGTAGGTCCTTGATTTTCATTACTTTGAATACTCTTTGCCAGTCCCTTCTTGCCGGCAAAGTTTGTTTTGAGAAGCCAGCTGATAATCTTATGGGAACTTCTTTGTAGGTAACTCTCCACTTTTCCCTTGATGCTTTTAAGATTCTCTCTTTATGTTTAACCTTTGGCATTTTAATTATGATGTATCTTGGTGTGGTCCTCTTTGGATCCACCTTCTTTGGGATGCTTTGTGCTTCCTGGATTTGTATGTCTATTTCCTTCACCAAATTAGGGAAGTTTGCTTTCATTTTTCAAATAAGTTTTTAATTTCTTGCTGTTCCTCTTCTTCTGGCACCCCTATGATTCAGATGTTGGCACATTTGGAGGTGTGCCAGAGGGTCCTTACACTATCCTAGTTGTTTCGAATTCTTTTTTGTTCTTGCTCTTCTCGTTTAATGCTTATTTCTTCCTTACATTCCAAATTGTTGATTTGAATCCCAGCTTCCTCTCCTCTGCTGATGGTTCCCTGTAGATTTTTATTTCACTTAGTGTAACCTTCATTTCTTCTTTCTGTTATTGTCTTACTCAATGAGTTCTTTGAGCATCCTTATCACCAGTGTTTTGAACTCCGCATCTGATAGGTTGGTCATCTCCATTTCATTTAGTTCTTTTTCTGGGGTTTTCTCTTCTTTCTTTTGGGCCATATTTCTCTGTCTTCTCAATTTGGCAACCTCTCTGTGTGTTTGTTTATTAGGTAGAGCTGCTCTGACTCTCCGTCTTAGTAGTGTGGCCTATTGTAGAAAATGCACCTGTACGTTGTGTGGGGTGAAGCCTTAGGTAATCATCAGGGTGGGGCAATCCGTTTCACCGCTTTGTGGCTCATTGTTGGGGGAATGTTCAGAGAGGGGACAGTGCAGCTCTCTGGCTTCTGAAGTTTGCAGGGCACTTGCCCCATTTCCAGTCACTTCATACACTTCCCATATGTGACTGGCACCCTCCCAGCTTTTGCTCTGGTGGTGAATTCCAGAGTGGGTGGGTTTGCATACATTCTGAGTCTGTGCTGGCTTTTTAAATGGGGTCTCCTGAAAATCTGGCAGTTTCTTCTGCTGCCCCAACCCCCGTTATTTTTTATAGTCAGAAGTTATGGGGATTTATCTGGACTGGGGTTAGGATCCCTCGCTTTCAAGGTATTCCTCCCATTTTTTATCTACCATTTATAAATGTGAGGCCATTCCTGTTGCCACTGCCACACTGTGTATCTGTGCCTCTCTGTGTCTCCAGGACTCCGGCCCTTCTACCTATCTGGATAAATGTGGCTTCTTTAAATCCTCAGCTGTCAGACTTCATACAGCTCAATTTTACTGACAGTTCTGGGTGTTATTTCTTTGAGATCTAGTTGTAATTCTCTCTGTGGTTGCATAAAGAGACAAAGCATGTATACCTGTGCCTCCATCTTGACTGGAAGTCTCTTCCTTTCACTATTTCTTAACATTACTACACAAGCGTTTTCCTAATTATGAACTCACATGTTTTTAATAGCTACATGATACTTTATTTTATAGTACTATATTACTTATTGTGGGACAGTTATGCAGTTATAATTTCAGGATTGCAAGCAGCACTACTACAAACATCTTTGTACATAAAGCTTTTTTATATTTAGGTTTTATTTTTAGGATTGATTCCCAAAGTTGGGGAAACTGGTTCAAGAGATAATACGCATTTATATATATGATTCCAAATTGTTTTCCTAAGAAAGCACTGTAACTTTAGAATGTGTTTTTTGTTTGTTAGAGGTAGATGCTTCCTAGAGCCTGTTTAATCTTACAAGTCTACCATAGTTGGATATCTGGGGCTACAGATTACTGCAAATTAAAAGTAACCTAATTAGAAATGTTAGAAGTGATACCGTTACTTTCAAGTCCAATTTAACCTGACAGCAAGGCAGGAGGCTGACATACTAACAAAAGCTGAGTCAAGGGAGACAAACACTGAGCACTTGAAGAGCCTCAGAAAGTATCAGTTCTTTCTAGAGTAGTCTGTAATGATGCTCTTAATGATACATACATAGTATTTGGTGAGCACTTTTTATTAATAGCTCACAAAGCACTTTTGAACACATTATCATTTGATCTTTATAACAGATAAGTAAATTAAGATTTACGGATTTAACAGCTTGCAAAAGTCAAACCATGAACTTACAATAACAGAATAATAATCCAGTTTTGAGCCATTTCCACCCTAAGTAATAGAACAGTTGCCTTAATAAAGACAGTCTGTTCTCAGAATACAGATAAATAAGATGTTACATGAAAGATTAAAAAAAATGATTAATTAGTATGGTCTTTATATGAGCACAGACTTCAGGGGTTAATATCATTTAATGTATGTTTATATATTGAATTATGAAGTCAGAATTGTGTGAAGGCATTGTCAAGAAAATAGGATTTAAATTTGTAAATTTGATGTCTTAAATTCTTAAGAAATTAGGAATCTGTATAAGTATTCAGTGATTCCTGATAATGTGTTAGCAGTATCCTGAACCTTCGAATGATTTGCCATTAGATTTAGGAAGCAGTTAATGCTTGGAAGAAGTTGAGGCTGTAATGAGAGATGTAGAAAATATAGGAGCTATAAATGCAAGGTTTAAGAGAAATTGAGATCAGAAATGTAAATCTTAAAAAAAGTACAAAGGGCATAGAGTCGAGAAATACGAAATCCTATGAAGTACAGAATAATGACTATATGCTTTGTCCAAATTTATGAAATTTTAAAGAAAAATTTAGAAATCAAAGATGGTTAAAGCAAACTGTGCTAAGACATTAGTGTGTCATATTAAAATGGAAAGCTTAGATTATATGACTGTGAAGTAATGGGACACATTTGGACCAAGATTTCTTTACTTATCTTGATAGTTGGTGGTCATATATAGGTTTCCATAATATATATGTGTAGAAAACTTTATATGTTTGTGTGTATGCATGTGTGTGTTGTATGATAAAAGAATATTTTGATCTCAAACTGGATTTTTCTTTAAAATCCAGTAGGATGATGGTATGGCTAGAAATAGTTATTATAGCGAATATTGAGTGTGCATGTAAACTAAATCACCTACAAATGTTACAAAATCCATAATACAGTGTTGAAATTTTTGCTTTAAATGGGCATGTGTATTTTGAAGAAATTAAGAGGAAAAAATAGTCCTTTGTACTTATGCACATACTTCCATTTTTGGTGTTCTTCATTCCTTCCTGATGATCCACGTTTACATCTGTTATCATTTCCCTTTAGCCTGCAGAATTTTTTAAAAAACACTTTTTGAGGTGGAAGTCTGCTGTAATGAACTTTTTTTTTTATTTAAAATGTCTTCGTTTTAGCCTTTCATTATTATTTTTAATTTTCACCTTCGGATATATTCATTGCTTTTAGAGAGGGAGGAAGAAAGGGGTGGGGGCAGACACACACATCAAATGCTTGCCTCCTGCATGCACCCTGACCAGGGATCGATGAACCTGCAACCTAACCAGAAATCGAACCCACAGCCTTGTGGTATGGGACAATGCTCCAACCAGCTGAGCCACCTGGCCAGTGCAGGCATTATTCTTGCAACACATAAAATTCTGGCATAGCATTTTTTCATTTCAGCACTTTATATTCTGGTCCCCACTGTTTATAGCACAAACTCAGTGGTCATTTGTGTCATTTTCCCCCTTTATATAAATTTTTCCCCCTGTAGCTGCTGTGAGGATCTTTTTATTTTTGGTTTTCAGCATTTTTATTATGTGTGTGGGTATGAGTTTGTTTCCCCCCCCCCCATTTATCTTGCCAGGGGTTCATTGAGTATCTTGAGTCTGTAATTTTTGCTTTCATTGAAACTTGGGGAAATTTGTGACCTTTTCTTCAAATAATTTTTCCATCTTGTTTTCTCCTCTCTTTTCCTTCAGATTGGAAATCTCCATTGATCTGTCTTCAAATTCACTGACCCTTTATCTCCAATGTGATGTTAAGTGCATCCAGTGAAATTTTTTTAAAGATATTTTTCAGTTTTAGGATTTCCTTTTGGTTCTTTTTATAGTTTTGCTTTGCTGAAGTTTTGTATTTTTTTAACATGATTTTTTTTTTTCATTCATTTTTGCACACAGTTGTAGCAGTTACTTTAAGATCTTTGCTAATTCTAACCTGGATCATCTTGGGGTTGGTCTTTATTGAGTTTACCTGTTTATACATATGTCTAATAATTTTGTTGTTTTTTATGTTTAATTATTTTGGGTTGTGTTCCAGGTACATGTTGACATTGAAGATGTTCTAGTTTCTATGTTCTTATGGAGAATACTGGCTGTCTTTGTTTTTGTTTTCATGGGACTTAAGCTCTCTGACTTGAAGGTGGTCAGCAGCAAACATTTTGCTTAGTTCTTTTAGCCTTAATTGTGCTGCTTGGAATCTGTCCCGTCTGTGTAGTTGTGTAGTTCAGGGATTGTCCAAAAATCCAAGCAGAATTTGATTGTCTCCTTTGTAAGACTTCTCAGTTTCCAGCTGCTCTCCTTGTCCCAAACTCTGTCCTTTGGATCTTCAAGCCTTTAAGACTGTGTTTTTTATAGGAATTTAAGTTGTTTTATTTCTTTTAAATTACATTTTTATTTTTGTTTATTTTATCCATAGTTTATTGTTATCTGTAGGGGTTTGGTCTGGCAGGAACTACTCCTCCAGTTACCAGGAAACATCAGATTCATTTAAATTCTTTGAGAACAGTGATCATATCTTAACTTTTAATTTTCCTTTACAAAATCTTGCACATTAACGATGCCCAGTTAAAGCTTACTGAATTAATGGAAGAATGAATGAAATGTTTATTTTGTGAAAACTATTAATGTACCAGCTTTTCTAACAAGATAATAGCTTATTTGCTGCCAGATAACTTTGATGTAGTATCTGTTCAGATCTTTTGCCCATTTTTTAATTGGGTTGTCTGTTCTCTTCTTATTTTTTAAAAAAGTTTTTAATATATTCTGGATACAAGTCCTGTATTGCATATGTGATTTGTGAATATTTTTCTTCTGGTCTGTGATGTCTTTTGTAGAGTATGTTTACATAAGTCAATTTTGTAGATATCAGTTTTTCTTTTATGGACTCTGCATTTGATGTGACTGATCTAAAAACAGCTTCACAAGCTTTTCTTTTTTTTTTTTCCTAGAGTTTTATAATGTTAGATGTTACATTTAGGTGTGTATATAATCTTTTGTGAGTTAATTTTTATATTAAGCTGTATTTTTTTTACATATAGGTGGGGCAAAAGTAGATTCACAGTTGTGAATACACAAAACAGTTTATTCTTGCGTTATTAATTATTGTATTGTTTTCCATACAAACCACTGTAAACTTATTTTGCCCCATCCTGTATGGACATCCAATTGTTGAAGTACCATTTGATAAAAAGATTTAAGAGCTTTTCTTAATGTCTAACTTTTGAATGCTTTTGTACTTGGTACTGTTGTGTCTAATTCAGTTTTCACAACAGTCCATTTAGCAGCTTCTGCAGTTAGGTTCCCTTGAGGATACTGAGAAAAAACAGTCTAGGTTACTTGTCCAGAATCTAAAAGTACTAGCTGCTAGAACCATAGTTTCAAACTGTTACACTTCCCTGGTAAGCCACATTTAGGAGTTTGAACTTTATCTTTAAGTCAAAGATTAAAAATGGGAGTCACAAGGTCAGACTAGAGTTTAGAAAGATGACTACATTTTTTGGAGATTAGATTGTAGGATGGGAAGACAGGAGAGGATTGCAGTAGTTTAGATAAGAGATGATGGTGGTCTGAACAACCAGACAGCTGGAAAAGGGATAGATTTAAGTAAAGTAAGAGGTTGACGTTAGTGATTGGATATTGGTGTAGAAAAGAATTAAGTTAGAGGCAGGGAAGAAAGAAGAATAAAGTTGGAACTTCCTGTGGTGTCTCCAGGCATGGGAGGAGGAAGAAGGTAGTTGAAAATTTTGAAGAGGGGAGAGATTTGGTTTATAAATCCAAATATGGTGGTGAAGGGACCTAAAACACTTAGAGTGAATGAGATTACTCAGGATAGAGGTTAGAGAGGAGAGTTTCTTGGATAGGATACTAATGGAACAGTAGCTTTTATTTGAAAGTTGAGGTGACAAATAGGAGTCTGTGAGGAAGCCTGAGGAGAAGCAGCTAGACCCATAAAGTAAAAAAGAATTATCAGAAGGGACAGAACAACAGAGAGCAGCATTACAGGAGGGAGGCGTGCTTTGTAGCATCAAACTGCTGTCGGGGTTTGGAGAGAGGAGCTGACCCAGGAAAATAACAGAATTACGTTGCAAGGCCCAAAACTTTGAGGCTGTGAATTTGTTTCAGACCTAAGTGATTTTTTTTCCAGCAGTATTAAACATTAGCAGGCAAAGGGTCTCTGATTCAAGAACACATTGTCACATGAAAGATAAAAAGCAATTTAAACTGTTGGTTAGACATGGAAAAATAGAAATATATGCTGTAGTTTTTGTTTTGAGAAGGGAAAGGAATTATTCTTCAGGAAACCTATTATAATTACAGCTGATTAATTTATATTTTGCTTTGAGGTAGAACTGAAGCATCACTTAAATAATTTCAGTGAAAAATGTTATTGGTATAAGATACACAAATAATGAAGTGCTGAGAAATTTTGGCAAATAATTTTGTAATAGGAACTGCAACTTTAAAAAAACAAGACAACTACATTTTAGTACTTGAGATTGTTTCCTCTATTCTTTACTTTCCATCTATTCTTTTATTTTATTTTTTAGTTTAATGTATTTTAATAGCAAATTTACAGGAACAGCACAGAAGACAGACAACACTAAAATATATATACTTGCTTGTAGTACGTACAACTCAGAAAAGTATAGTGAGTGGATAGAATCTACTATATGATAAAAGTGCTAGAATCACCATTTTGTAGTTGCCGTCAATAAGAAATTTACTTTTTTTTTTAATCCAAATTTGGCATTGTCTGGAAAAATTTAATAGGTTTATTTATGTTGTCATAAAGTTGAACTACTGAATCTTGTTCATTGAAACATTTTGACTTGCATTAATGCTTTATGTCTCTGCGTTTATATTTTAAAAGTTTACGTACAAGTGAAAATGGAAAAACTGCCCAGTTTCTGTTCCCTATTTTTTCACCTTGCAATGATGTATTTAGGTACCTTTTTACCCTATAGGGAAAAATAGACCTAATGTTCAGAACTACCAAGAACAGGAAGAAGAGAACTTTTTTTTTTTTTTTTTTTTTAAGAATGGAATGTTTCCTATTATGTAGTGGATTCTCAAGCATGTTCTCCACATACGTGATGTACTAGCTGGATATCTTTTTGCATAATTGTTAAACATTTAGCTTGGATAGCACACAGGTGGTTGTCTTCCAAAAGGCTGACCAGATAGGCCTCACTTGTCTCCTGCAAAGCACCATTGGCTACTCTCTGGAGGCGCAGATCTGTCTGAAGTCCGGAGCAATTTTTCACACCAGACTCTGGAAGGGAAATTTGCGAATCAGAAGTTCAGTGGACTTCTCATAATGTCTAATTTCACAAAGCGCCATAGTGCCAGGTCTGTATGGTGAAGTTTCTTCACCCCTCTGATAGAGGACACACACTTGCAGGCAGCTTTGGTAGCCAGTTGCTTCCTTAGTACTTTACCACCAATTGATTTGCAGTTTGCAGGTAGTCTTTGTATGAGCCAAGTATAAGGACCTCTTTACTTACCCCCCACCCTTCTCTTTCAGCTGGAGCTCAGTGAGCACTTGCAACTGCAGACACAATTGAAACCATCTATTATTTTGCTCAAGAAACTAGTTAGGATTTCTTTTGGCATGCAGAGTAACCCAAGAACTCTTCCCCAGGTTTTCCTACAAATTTCAATGTAGATTGCTGTCATGCGCTCTATTTAGGAAAACCTGTCTCCTTAGAGAAATCTATTCTTGCCCATTTAGCTCATGCTAACATCAGTAGTAGCTTTAATATAATATAAAAATAGTTTGCACAGTCTATTTAAATTTTTCTTTCTGCTAATTCTTGTTTTTGTTACTCAACAGGTTTGATCTGTGGATGAAATGAATCATGATTTTCAAGCTCTTGCATTAGAATCTCGGGGAATGGGAGAGGTAAATATTTATGAATGCTAACAATGTATACCTCACTTTGATTATTTGAGCCATTGAGACTTTTTAAACCATAAATCTTGAAAATAGTGGTTAATGGTGCAGGTTTTTAAAATCTCAGATTATACAGTTATGTAGTGTGATTCTCAACTTTTTTGGTGAGATTTGTCTAGTTGATTTGATTGACTAGGTTAAATGATGTACTATATTTTGGTAATAAATCATAAATACTTTGCTCAGAAAAGAGCCTTCTTGATTCTTGTCCTTCTGTTTTATATATGTATGTTGTTTGCTTTAGCCATACTTACTGTTTACTATTCTCTCTTCCAAAAATTTCTCCTCGTTGGCTGTTTGCTTAAAAAACTTCTAAGCCTCTACAAGACTACTGAAAAAGATACTTATCTATTGTCCCATTGCTATCTGCAGTGGAATTATACTTCCTCATCTGACTTCTTATAGATCTTTATATATACTTTATTGTATTACTGGTTAAAGTTTATTGTTTTGTATTAGTTTCTTTAGTAGCTTGATAGCTTCAAGTGACTAGCACACAGTGGGCACTCTAAATGCTTTTTATCAGTCCTTTTAATCTATGACTCATGGGGTCATCCCATTTAACTTTATCGTTAAGTAATGTAAGACATCAAAAATACTTAGTTTTCCATATACTTAGTGAATGTTTAGAAAATTTTAATTGATGATGAAAACCCGTGTGGTCACATCTTTATTTTGTCATGTTCCATAGTACTAACATAGTATAGACTTTGGTAATAGAAAATAATGGTGAACAGACCTAAGATGTATAATTAATTGCTTGCTCCTGGAGATTATTTTACCTTGGTAGATTAGAGATCTTCCTGAGACTCACTCCATCCAATGCTGTGCTCTTCAGATGCAGAAAAAGAGTCTAGTCACTCCTCTGGACCACAAGAGGGCACCCTGCAGCTAGCTAACCCTCCCCTTCTCCAGAACAGCGTTTTCCAAAGAGTTTGTCATTTTCAGAGGACTGATTTAAGGGTGAGTTAAGGTGCTTAAGCATAAGTATTGCCAAAGTAAGCTTGTTAGTTCAGTGCATAATGTAAAATTCTGGGCCCTACAAAAATTCGAGTGAGGGAATGATTTTTTAGTTACAACTACATGTCCACTATAATGCAGTGGAGGCTGCTTAGGCATTATTTACCCTGTGGGTGAATAAAAAGAAGCAGTCAAAAAGGGCTTTTGGTTGTTTCCCTTCTGCTTGTTTTCTTTGGTCTTTAGAAAGCGGAATAACATACCTTAAAAACAAATTCGAATAATATTTCAGCTTAGTCTGTGGAAACTTGAACTTAATGATTTTTTTAAGAGCAAGTAAAGTCACACCCTTATTGTAATTCTATTTAGGCACCTCCGCCCCGCCCCAGCACTTTACTTCCCAAGTCTATATTGTGTAGATATTTACAAATTGACTTTTTTCCTCCTCCTTTTCTAAGTAGTATTTGTAAATCCAAGGATATCTTTGCAGTTAAAAAAAAAAAAAAGTCATCATCAGAATAGTAGTAGAGGAATGTAGTTAGTTGTTTGGGGATGAAGGAGGGATATTTGAGGTTTTTGGAAAAGAGACAAACTGGGGATGAATAACATGTAATACTGTGGTAAATGACCTAAGTTTAAATCTAGGCTTTCTCAATGGGAATGTCAAATGCAGAGTTAAAGTGGCCAGGTTTAGCCTGTCTGCCTTTTTGGTGGATAGCAGCAGGTCAGTGCTTCTGTGACCTTCATATAGTAAAAATTTATTTTTAAATAAGCTGTTATTCACTAATTAAGTTTTTTTCTTAACAGTTTACCAACTAATTCTGTTACCTCTAAGACATAGCTAAGGAACCTGCCCAGGTTTCTGCATCTGGGTTCTCTCTCCCACAAGCCTTTCTATCTTTCCTCATCTCACAGGCAGCAGGGAACCTTCTGGGATTTCCTTCTTTGCCTGTCTCTCTCTCACCAGTCTTCTCCTCCTTTCCTGACAGGTGAGGTTTTTTTTGTTTTGTTTTATCCCAGAATTCATTCATTTTAATAAATTAAAGCAGCCTTGAGTTTCTGGTTTTTGCATTTTCTGAAATTGCTTGTTTGTTTTTTTAATGTAACATCCTTTTTTAATGGATTGGCCTATTCTTGAACTTTTCTTTAAAAAATAAAGTTCTTATTATGTCTTAAGTTGCTGTAAATCTCTAATGTACAAAGCACTGCATTACGTATAGACCTATTTTCATATGTACTGGTTTTCATAGACCATGCCCATCATCAGAAGGGCAGTCTCTTTTAGTTCATTCAGAAACAGAAACAGATTGGTATTCATCCGTTCATAAACTTATTCTTTCCATTTTTTTCCATGACACACTTTCATCAAAAAACCTACCTATTTGCGGCCCTGGCTGGCGTAGCTCAGTGGATTGAGTGCGGGCTGCGAACCAAAGCATTGCAGGTTCGATTCCCAGTCAGGGCACATACCTGTGTTGTAGGCCACGGCCCCCAGCAACCGCACATTGACGTTTCTTGCTCTCTTCCTCCCTTCCCTCTCTAAAAATAAATAAGATCTAAAAAAAAAAAAACCCTACCTATTTGCATTATGTCATGTGCTTTAAAAAGAGCAAAGCTAATCTATATAGTGTTTTTAGACTGTACTGCAGAGGCACATAGCTATTATTTTCATATAGATATACACACACTTTATATATAAACACTAAGTTCCTATTTATTTTTTAAATGAGGGGAAGAGGCCTCTACTTGAAATTCATTAGGGAACCCAGAATTTAAATCACTGAGTTAATGTATTTAATTATGGGAGTATTTTTATAGCTTAGTATTATAAATAATGCTGCTCCTTTGTTATCTGAAACAATATTTAAAGAAAATATTTTAAAAGATTTTAATTATTTATTTTTAGAGAGTGGGGAAGAGGAAGAGAAACATGTATGAGAGAAACATCAGTTGGTTGCCTCTCACACACCCCCAATTGGGGACCTGGCCCGCAACCCAGATATGTGCCCTGCCTGGGAATTAAACCTGTGACCTTCTAGTTCAGAGGCCGGTGCTCAGCCCATTGAGCCACACCAGCCAGGGTGATACATATCTTTTTAAAATGGCATAATTATTAACAACACCTCCTTTCTGCTTGGCCTCTATGGCTCAGTCCATTGGAGCATTGGCCATAAACTGAAAGGTCATGGGCACATGCCTAGGTTGGGGTTCATTCTACAGTCAGGGCATGTGCAGAGGCAACCAGTTGATGTTTCCTTCTCTCTCCCTCTCTTCACCTCTCTCTAGTCAATAAGCATGTACTCGAGTGAGGATTTTTTTTTTTTTTAAACCACCTTTCTCAAAACTGTCATAGATTGGATGTTTTATGAACACCTTCATTTAAAACACCATAATGTAGACATAAACATTTTAATCCTTATAATTATGTTAATTTGGTTGGTCTGTTCATTTTATATAACAAATTGTAATAGAAAAATCTGACGTTTAAGTGTACCTCATAGTATAGACTCCAGCAGGAATGTATTTATTTTGAAAAAGTATACTGGGGTTTTGACTGATTCTTTGGAGATGGAGAGGGCAAGCTACAAATGCTTCTTGAAGAAAAGAACTGATAAAATGGCAGATCACAGGGGAATTAATTTGCATGCCACCCTATCATTCCTGAGTTGGAAGCACAGAGGAGTGGGTTGACAAAAAATAATGAGGTGCCTGGCCTTGGTTTAGAGCTTTTGTGAATTAGGGAACTAATACGAAGTAGTATGGGATAATGTATTTTACAGATCTTCAAGATCTCTTACTCCTTGTTTTCTGTAATGTAGTTCCCTGTTTCTACTACCGTAAAACAGTCTCCAGGGGCAAATACCTATTTTTATTGCAGTTCAACCAGTGTACCACTTAATCTTTTTAAACTGTTTTATCTTGAATTGTTGCCTTTCTCTATACTTAGTCCTTTTAACTTATTCTTAGTCATCAGCTAGTAGTTTCTCTAAAAGTATTTGAAATCAGTGTCTAAACTGTCATAGAAAGCTGTTTCTAGAATATTGGTAATGCCTTTGCTAGAAGTATTAATTTTATTAACTACTAAATTATTTTCCTGTGTGTGATAACTGAGAAATGTTTGCAAAACCAAGAGATGTTCACAGCACAGTGTTTGACAATAAGTGGGCACACCGGATCGACATAGATTTTTCCCATCGTTGTGCAGTTTGTGTTTTAAAGCAGTGATCTGTGACTAAGGTACTGCACGGAACCTTATCCCAAAATACTTTGATAGTCTCCTTAAAGAGATTTTACAATACCTCATACCTCAGAAGATTAGTTTGTTTTAGCCGCTGCTTCTGTGTCTGTAATAAATGCTTCTGTGAAATTGTTATTACTTTATTTTTGATTTATTTCGTTACTGATACAGTAACATTTTTCTTCATGAAGTATGGGATAAAAGCATTTCTTTATTGTCTATTTGCCATTCTCCTCTTCTTCCTGAAATAGCTTATTTATTATTTTTAAGGGATTAACTTGGGTTTTACTATGAATAAATGTTCAATCGTTAAAATATATTTAAGTACAGTGCTTTAGTATTACTGGCTTTGTTTTTTGTTTCCATGTTTGCATGAAACTTTTATTGTGAGAGTTTTAAAAATTGAAGGAACAGAGACATTTTACTGGGATTCTTGTTAGAGATTATTGTTTAAAAATGTCTAAACGTTAAATATGTATTACTTGTAACCCAGGAAGATCTGAACATGGAAAAACTTTTTTAAAATAGCAGAAGTTAGTTACTTTTAAAAATGAAAATTCAAAAAGATCTGTAGATTAGAAACAGAAACATGCCCAAATTGAACTTTTCTCACTTTCTTTAAAGCAACTTCTCCTATTTTGTTGTTGTTTTTTGGTTAATAGTACCCACTATTCACCTTGTTACTGAAATCTTTAAGTTTTATCCTTTTTATCACACCCCTCCCCCCGGTTGCATTCATATTTTATAGACTCTTCTAAATGTTTCTCAAATCCATTTTCTTGGTTCTTTTTGAGAGTACCATTTCACTTCTTGTCATCTTTGCCCTGTTATATTATATCTCCTGAACTGATAATCTTGCCTCTAGTATGTGCATTATTCTTAAAACTTACATCTTGAGTTGTTTTCTGGAACACATTGTCAACTCTTGCCAACCTTTCTTGATTCTCTTTGGCTTCAATGTAATGTGCAGTTTCTTTGGCATGTCTTCAAGGTTCCTAATAATCTGACCTAGATAGCTCCACCAGCATCAACTTCGACCTTCCTGCATCTGTCCTCTATCTTACACGCTGTTCTACACACATTATTCATTTTCTCAAGTTGTGCATTTGTTTGTGATTTACTTTGTCTTCCTCACCTTCCACTTACATTTTGAACCCCCAGCACACGCAATCTTATCTCTCAGACCAAATTCAGCTTTTACTGTTTACTATAGTTAATTTATATGTTTCTGCATTCTTTGAAGATAAGGTCTCCATGTCCATAAGGAGGGAAACACAGATAATTTAGTGTGTAGTAATAGAAGTATATACAGGTTTAGTCAAGAATACTGAAAGACTGGACTGGGAGGGATGAGAGTCTGACAAATGCTTATTTAAAATGTCAAATGCATGTCTCAGAAAACCATCTGTTCTTTTCAAATAAACATATCCTCAGGGCATCTCCTGATGGTTGGGAAAGATAAAGAGGAAAGACCTAGATGTATATTAGAAGTATCATTAGGAATTGGCCAAATACGCATTTTGAGTAGTCTGTGAATGCTTGTATCAACACAACTTTTATGTTGATACATGTATGTGCAATACAGAATAGATAGAGCACAGAGCTTTGAGATTGTTATCTCAAGAGTATTTGAGGATCTTTTCTTTGTCTCTTCTACTATCTGTAGCTACCTGATTTGGAATTGATAGGTTATTAGTATTCAAGACCTAGGGAGAGTAGTGAAGGTCACTTCCATTGATCAAGTGAAATAAGAATGAAAATATATTTTCCATCAGGAAACTGGGGGATTAGGAGGTGATCCAAGAGCAGTATTTGGAAGTAAAGGAAAATTTTTATCATTATATAAATATTTTCGTTGTATTTGTATTGAGTTAGAAATTTAGTAAGTCTTTTGAAAATTTTATAAAGAAAATCAATGGCATTCAACTAATATGTGTTTTGAAAAATGTTGAATATCAGGAAAAATTTGACATTGAATTTCATTTAATGTTTAGATCTAGAATTATTAGAGCCAGTAAGTAGGAAGTTATTTTCTTACTGAGACAAATTAGGTAATAGGTCACTCTGAATTTTTATTAGCATTGAAACTAACTTGAACATATTGGTGGTAAGTTTGCTTTCCTCTATGTATTAGTTCTTTGTAATTAGAATAAAATTTAAATGTAATATTTTTCTCTTCTCAAATAGCTTTTGCCTACCAAAAAGTTTTGGGAACCTGATGATTCAACAAAAGATGGACAAAAAGGCATATTTCTTGGGGATGATGAATGGAGAGAGACTGCTTGGGGAACTTCTCGTAAGTTTTTGGTGTATGTGTGAGAATTGTGAATTTATTAAAACCCCTGCCTACTCCCAGATAATAGTTGGAAAAAAATTGATTAGAAGTACTTGTCACAATAAGATTTTATTAAGTTTTTATTTGAAGTGAAAACTGATTAGAAAATTCTGAATTTTCATTAAAATAGAGAACACATTAACCATAGAAATTTTAAATTTTTAATTGTGTTACAGGATAGTGACTGATTTATCTAGTTACAGTTCAGTCTAGGTTCATTAGATTTGAGCCACACCCAGAAAGGACATGAAGTCCTTACTAAAGTAGAGTTCCCGGAAAAGGGAGCAAACTTTGACTACTTTGATATTGGTAGGTAGTGGAAAGAGACTTAGGTAAAAGAAACTTTTAAGAGAAAAGGAACTGGTATGTAAGGAGTATAATTCACAGGAGTGACAATATTTATTGATAAGTTAAAGAACATAGTTATATTCTTAAAATAATACTGATTATACTTTTAAATGTTTCTGATCAGGAAAATTTGAGAGATGTACACATGAAGCTATCAACATGTATTTTACCAATAACTTTTCTCTTTTTATAACTGAGTGTTTAATGCAGTTTGCTAAATCTATAGAAAATGACCAAAGTAACATAAAAACAAATTTGTGGTTGATAATTATCAAATCAACCATATATTGTGAGTCATTTATAATGACCAGGTGGTTCCTTATTCTCTAAATCATTAAGATACATTAAAAGATTTGAATGTCCTTTGTAGTTTTAAAGGAAACTAAAATAATTGCCCAAAAGTTAGGAAATGCTAGAAAATATTAGCCATTAATGCTCTGTTTTTTTGTTCTTATTCTTGTTTTTTTAATCCTCACCCAAGGACATGCTTATTGATTTGAGAGAGGGGGGAAGAGAGGGAAATAAACATTGATGCAAGAGGGAAACATGAATTGCTGTATTTTGCTATGTATAATGCATTCCCATGTATAATATGCACCCATTTTTTTGGCCCAAACTTTTATGGGAAAAAATGTTTTGTTTTAATTTTTCAATTCAGTTTTTTATTTATTTGTATTTAGATACTTGTTTTTTGTTGTTGTTGTTATCTAAAGGAATCTTAGCATTTATTTTTGAACATATTATGATACAAGAAATTTTATATAACATAATTACAAAACAAGAACAGATAGATACAAGGTACTTCAGGTATTACCCATGTATAATGCATATCCTTATTTTTCTCAAAAATTTGGGCAAAAAAAAGTGCACATTATACACTACAAAATATGGTGGTTGTCTCTGGTACAAGCCCCAGGCAGGATGAGCTCACAACCTAGGCATGTGCCCTGACTAGGAATCAAACTGTGACAGGACAACACTCCAACCAACAGAGCCACACCCATCTGGGGCTCTTGGATGGTGGTGGTTTGCATTTTAGTGTCAGGTGTACAGCATTATGGCTAGACAATCATATGGTTTACAAAGTGGTGCCTCCAATATTTCAAGAACCCAGCTGGCATTGTACATAATTATTACAGTATTATTGACTGCATTCCTTATGCTGTTACTCTAATCCCAAGACCATTTGTGACTGCCAGTTTGTAGTTCTTTGTCCCTTCACCTTTTTCAGCCAGCTCCTCAACCCCTCCTCCCTGGCAACCATCAATGTGTTCTCAGGCAATTAATACTCTTTACATTTAAAACTGAACAAGATTGAAAGCTTTGATAACCACTAATTTAGACTAAAATTTCCTTAAATAATGGGAATTATCTTTGAGTTCAACCAATAAGGTGTTGTATTCTGAAACAGAAATAAATGAGATATGATCCTTGCCCTCAAGGAATTTTTTCCTGGATTTTAATTATCATGTATTAGATTAAACTTGTTATTTAGAATTTTCAATTATTTGGACCAAGATGCATTTTCCTGCAAGAGGCACTTATGACTTTGCTGTAAGTCATATGCTTGAAAACTTGGTAGATAGACATGTTTTGATTTTTGTTTTGGGGGTTGAATGATTAATAACTTCACTTACTAGAATCAACTGTTTTTTAAATCATTCTAAAATAGAACATCTTGAGCACAACATACATTCCCTGTGATTTCTTTTTAATGTCAAATTTATAATTTTACTTAATTCCTTATACCACTCCCTCCCTCAACTTGACTTTTTTGTGTAGATAAAATTTAGAAGATGAATATTAGCTTTTACTAGGAGACGTGAGAAATGAATTACTTTCTTTACTGAACGTTGATTGCCAAGCGTGTACAAACATGAGTAACACATTCCTGTTTTAAAGGAATTGTTCTAAGAAAGATTTCTTTCCATTACTACAGGAAACTAATCATATACATATTTTCTTCTCAGCCGAACTGAACTACTTGTGATTGTTAATTTCATTTTCTCTGGCACTTCCAGGTCTTTGAACATGCTTGTCTCTCTTAACTGAAATGCTCTTTCTACCCTCAACTTCACCAATTTTGTGGGGTTTTTTCCTCCCACTTAACTCTTGCCCTTCCCTTTGGGATTCACTCTTAAAACTGGGAGGGATTGATACCCCTTTATTCTGTTTTGTTTTGTTTTGTTTTTTAAATAATTTTCATTCGAGGACATGCTTATTGGTTTTAGAGAGAGGGAGAGAAACATGGATCCGTTGCTTCTGGTATGCTCCTGAACCGGTCAAACTGGCAACCTAAGCCTGTGTCCTGACCGGGAATCCACCTCATGACCTTAGGTTTTACAGGAGCTCCAGCAACTGAGCCGCACTGGCCGGGCTGTTTTGTTCTTGAAATATACTGCATTGTTTTTATTGGAGCACTTTACTCTGTTACGACTCCCTTCTGTTAAACCTACAATCTTTGAGGGCAGGGACTGTCTTGATATTCTTACATATTAGAGACAGTAAATCAGTATTTGAACTGGGTGAATGAGCAAATAAAAAATAATGACTAATCTCTCATGGATAAAGGTACTGAAATAGGAATGTTTTACTATGGTTTAATGAAAGTAGCAATCATTTTAAAGCTATTGTAGTTAATAAAATGATGATAGTACCTATATGATATAGTTCAGCCCTTTGAGGACTAGACCTAATATTGGGTATTGAACATGTTCACAAAAAAGTCAGAGGTAGCTGACAGCCTATTGATTGGTTCCTTAAAAAAAAAAAAAAAACTTTTTGTTGGCAGATCTGTACGACTGTTACCTCAAATGTTTTATTATATTTATATTCCATTTACTCTCAGATCTTAAATACTGCATTTTCTTCTGTCACAGAAATACATAGAAAAGATACTTGTACCAGGTGGATAATTTTGTGTTAAACAAAAATAAATGGAGGACTTTTAAGCTACAATAGAAGGGATATTTTAAAATATTCTCTAGGTGATACTCAGTTTTTACACCAAGAATAGAAAATTCTATGTTATAACTAGTGTTTTCGAACTTTATGTTTGTGTCCTATAGCAGGACAGTGTGTGCATCTGTCAGAACACAGCTGTGAGCTTGAGAAAAGCCTCTGCCAGTTTAAGAGGAGTTACCTTTATTCTAGAATTGATCTCTGAAGGTTTTTGTTTTGAAATGTTATGAATTACCAAAAGAACTTATTTTTTCAGTTACAGTTGACATACAATATAATATTAGTTTCCGGTATACAACAGAGTGATTAGACATTTATGTAGCTTACAAAGTGATCGCTCCAATGAACCTGTTACCCACCTGACACCATATGTACTTACTACATTATTACTGATTATATTCCCCATGCTACTTTTATAACTGGCAATTTGTACATCTTAATCTTTATGCCCTTTCAAGCCATTTTCCCACCTCCACCCCCCATCTGGCAACCATCAGTTTGAAGAACCATAATTTTTTTTTTTTAATCCTCACTTGACATATTTATTGATCTTTAGAGAGAGAGGAAGGGAGGGAGAGAGAGAAACATCGATCGGTTGCCTCCTGTACGCACCCCAACTGGGATCTAACCCACAACTTAGGTATGTTCTCTGACCCCAGGCATTGAACCTACAACCTTTTGGTATACAGGAGGAAGCTTCGATCATCCAAGCCACTTGACCAGGGCTGAAGAACCTGTGTTTTTTAATAAGATATTTATGGGTAACTGAGCTTTCAAATTAATGTTTCTTCATTGACCTTTTTGGTTGACATATATTTTTTTTAAACAGGCTTTTACCTGTTCTTTACCAAATGACTTTTTATGTATGGCTTATCAAGACATGTGCCCAGGCCAGTGAATCTCAGCAGAATAAAGAGCTTTTTATAAAGATTATAATAACATTAAAAATAAAACAGTATACTTATTTTTCTTAACATTAGTATATTAATTTGTGTAAGTGACATTTGGTTAAAAGTACAAATATGTAATTGCATTCTTTCTTCCAAACAGACCATTCAATGTCCCAGCCTATTATGGTACAGAGAAGATCTGGACAGGGTTTTCATGGAAACAGTGAAGTAAATGCAATACTGTCTCCGCGGTCAGAAAGTGGAGGCCTTGGCGTGAGCATGGTAGAATATGTGCTAAGTTCTTCTCCTGCTGATAAATTGGACTCTCGATTTAGGAAGGGAACTTTTGTAAGTATTTTGAATAAAGAAATATTTAGTAATTGCTCAGTGGTTATTTGGTGATCTTTAAATCAGTTCATTTTTCTGGCCCTTCTTGAGCTAAAGGAAATTGTGTAGCTGATAGTGCTCTTAATCGTTTCTCTTGGCCACTTGAAATATGTAGGAGAGTAGAACCACTGGGAATATGCATATTCTTAACCATGTTATAAAAATTGAACTATACTAATTATGGTACATAATTTGCAAATTAAAATTGCTTATTTGTGATGGTACTTAAAGTAACTAAACAAAACCATACATGCATTTAAATAGCATTTTAATCTCATTTGTGGTGTTACTGCTTTTCCAGCACCGCTATAGTTAAGGTTGCCTTAGCCCTTCTGTTATAAATCATTGGTTTGTACTCAAATTTGGGCCTTTGATAAATTAGTCGACTACAAAATTAAAGTAAGATTCAATGCTTTTATTGTTTACATGCACCATAGTGTAGTTTTAGGTCGCCTTATGGTGCCCTTTTTTGTGTGTTCTATTATGTATTCAGAATCAAACAGATTCTTTTTCCTCAGGGCACTAGAGATGCTGAAACAGATGGACCTGAGAAAGGAGATCAAAAAGGCAAGGCTTCTCCATTTGAGGAGGACCAAAACAGAGATCTTAAACAAGGAGATGATGATGATTCTAAAATAAATGGCAGAGGTTTGCCAAATGGAATGGATGCCGATTGCAAAGATTTTAAGTAAGATTTTAACTTTCTCAAGAAGAAAAGCATATCTCTTTAGGAATTGTTACAGTTAATTGATGTGACTGATGTAGACATTTTTTCAGTTTTGGTTTATTTTATTTCCCTTTGTACCTTGTGTTAATTTGGAGAAAGATTAATTTTTATATGAAATATTAGTTAATGATTATGAGCCATTGTTTTTAAAAATAATTCTTCAAAATATTCTCTCAAATAATGCATTCCATTGAAGGAGTAATGTTAGAAGCTACTGTTACCTTCCTGCTAATGTGGTAGTCTGAATTTTAACTTTTTCTTCCCTGCTAAAATCTAGTGAACTTTAGAGTGGTTTTTCCTGGAAGACTTCTTGGGGTTGCTCTTGAGTACCTTTCTGTGGAGTTTCCTCTATTTATCCCTGTATTGTATCTCCTACCCCCCATTTAACTCTTAATCTTGGGAATGAGAAAACAATTAGCTCTTAGGATTTGTGGCCTTTATATGAGTTTGTGCTGATACTTAACATTCCTGAAATTGGGAGGTAGGGAACATATTAGAGACTTCAAAAAGTTAGCTTTAACCTCAGAATTCTGTAAGTTGTAGCTTTTTAGTTGTCTCTTTATGGTTTTTTCTTCTAGCTTTTGGTCTTAGATTAAGCAGTGCACCTCTGTCTAAATATTATGGAGTTGTTTCTTCATACTGATTTCCTATACTTTATAGTTCAGTAGTCAGATGCTTTGGGACCTGTACCTGAAAATGAGCCATTTCTTGGATATTTTGTGAACCATGGAATCTCAGTTAACTCAATATAGGTACATATGGGGGATACGCTTTTATATTCATTGCCTTTCATTACCAAAAGCAGAGTAACAGTGGCTCTTAAAAAGTGTCATTTATATTTGTTCTAAGTGCAAAAAAGCATCCAAAACCAGTAAACCTCTTTTAACAAGAAATAAAATTAATGCTAGTCAATTTGTTTTAGAACCTTATCTTGATTTTGCCCTTCTGCTGTTACCTAATCGTTAAGTTTTGGTCAAGGGCATGCTTTTAAAACTGAGTTGATTATAGACCCTTCATAGTATCCATTTATAATTGAAGTGTTAATCCACCATTAACTATAGCAAGAAAAGAGCACCACAGGGACCCTGTGAAAGCACAGGGACTTTTTTCTGTTGTATCCTGTACTTTTTGCTACATTAGAGTTGTTTTGTACAAAAGGCTATACTTTTCCATATTAATATGAACTTTACATTAGCCTGTTAATTTTATTCTAAGTTTGGAGTATATATTTAAATTGTTTCTGAGTTATTTTTGATACAGTATTATATTTGACAGTGTAAAAACATTTTAAACTAATAGCTGTGGCCATATGGTAACAATATGCTGCATATTATTAACACGTACATTACTTGATCAATCATCAATATATACATTACAGGAGTAGAACTGAAAGGAATGAGAGAGCTGTAGCAGGCTGTCTTTTTTTTTTTAATTGGCTGATTTTAAGGAACATTCCATTTTATTTTCCCCCATTTATTCTGAGTGATAAACCTTTGGAATATTCACAGGAAAAATTAGGTATGGTTAAAGGGGAAAGAAATTTGAAATTTATTCTAATGTATGTACAGTGGTTGATTTTTAAATAAAATGTGTAAGTTCACCTAAATATCTTGGAAGTAACTCTTATAGTTCCATAATTGCATTGTAAAATGTTCTGTGTTAGAAAATGTATCCCAATGTAAAGTACCTGAAGGTGGGGGCAGAGCTACATAGGTGTAACAAGTGGCATTGAAAGCCAGAGAAAACAGCTATTGCCATTTATTTAACGAATTTACATGTGAACATACCGTGAACTCATGGTTCCTCAAAATAAAACTTATTTCTTGTGAGGGACGGATCTTACATAAAATATTTCTGTAGAAAAAAAAACAGACTATAAATGAAGATTGATTATGTCTAGAAATAAAGTAAAAAACAAAGTTTAGACCATGAGAGATTTTTTTCTTTTAAAGAGTCATTGCTTAATATTTAGTCCGATGTTAATTTTTTTTGAAAGTTATAAGGAGGCTAGTGAGAAAAATATTTTTATAAATACTACAATTTTCATTCCTTTCTGGTTTGATTAAACTGGAGCATTTTGGTGTTATAAAGATGACAGTATCGTACGGGGTTTTCACGCAGACGTTTTTGTTGTTGTCCCTGTTACTTGGAACCACGATGTCGCCTCTTCAGTCTCTGCAGTAAGGAGACTGACGCCTGGGTGACGCAGTGATCTGCTCAGAATTGTCCTCAGAGTAGGAGTCAGCCTTCTGACTTAGTTCAGCTCCCTTTTCCTGTTGTATTCTGCGTCCTACACCCTTAAGTCATGAAGGCCATAGAGTCCTCTGTGGCCAGTTTGTTTCCGAAATGATATTAACAGGATATTATGGCAAAATTACATGCTGCTGGTGGGCAGAACAGGAGTACGTGGGTGGAACTTTCCCGTGTTGTCTCTTTTTGCTGTTTGTGCCTACCGTTGATTTTGTCTGTGATTTGAGAAAAACAGTTTTTAGGTAGTCTAAGCTCTTAAGTTGTGGTATTGGCTAATTTTCTTATCTATAAAATTAAGTTACATCTTTATGCTATTCAAATTGGGGAGAATATCCATGAATAATTTTTAAAAATGAAACGATGTCAATTCTTGAGAAGAATTTAGATTAGACAGAAAAAAAATATTATGAAGTGAAATGGTTATGCCTACTTTGCTCTCTCTTTTACAACCATTAGTTTTTTCTGATTTTCCTAATTTCTCCTTTCAACTTTTGACTTGTTATTTTACTTATAATACCTTTCTGTTTTGTTTATGCAGTCGTACTCCAGGAAGTCGTCAAGCCTCTCCAACTGAAGTAGTTGAACGCCTGGGCCCCAGTACTAATCCCCCAGAAGGTCTGGGGCCTCTTCCTAATCCTACAGTTAATAAACCACTTGTTGAAGAATTTTCAAATCCTGAAACTCAGAATCTGGATGCCATGGAACAAGTTGGTCTAGATTCCTTACAGTTTGACTATCCTGGTAATCAGGTACCAATGGACTCTTCTGGAGCTACTGTGGGCCTTTTTGACTACAATTCCCAGCAGCAGGTACAGCATGCTCCTCCTCTGAAGAAGCTCCTCTGAACTGTAGTGGTGTAGCCTGGAGTGCTATGAGGCATTGATAGTGTTTTTGAACACCTAGTGTTAATTATTGAGTAAAATGTTCTTGTAGTTGAGAAGGTGATTCAAATAAGTTTTAAAATATTCTATTTCCAGTCTCTATTTCTAAAATAGAATATTTTTGTAATGCTTTGGCACTAATATTTGTATTAAATATTTTCCCTAATAGCTTTTTCAGAGGACTAATGCACTAACAGTTCAGCAGTTAACTGCAGCTCAGCAGCAGCAGTATGCGTTAGCCGCGGCTCAGCAGCCACACATAGGTGAGTCTTTGTAAGTTAGCATTTCGATTACCCTGGGAGAAAATTCTGTGTTGAAGTGTTTAGATGTTTTATTTTGCTTTTACAGAGTGGTATTGTTTCATTACTTTTTGAAACATTTCATCAAGATCAAAGATTAATAGATTATATGACAGGAGTAAAGATTTAGTAGGGAAGAACTGTTTCTGATTATTACTTGTATCCTTGGTTAAATATAAATCTGACTCAGTGAAAGCTGTCAGCACCTAAGTTTATTTTTCACGGTGTGAAGTTGAAAGAGTCAAACACTTAGAAATTCAAATGTAATTATTTGTATCCATTATCAAATCAGAAGGTTTGTTTTTGAAATGGTTTAAAAAATAGAAATCCCAAGAAAATGTTTAAAAATATTTTTTTCTTCAATAAGGTTTTTGACCTTTAGTCTTTAATGTGAGTTACTACAGTGACACATTTGTGAACTGCTAGACGTCAAGTATATGTTGTCTGTGTTGGGGTTTTTAAGTTGCAAAGAGAGTACAAAGGGTCTGCAGCTATACCTTACATAATCGTAGTGCTGTACCAGAACCAGGGGTGTGGCATTGGTAAATGTGCTTGTATAGTTTTATGTCATTTTATCACATGTGTAGATTCACGTAACCGTTTTTATGCCCATCTGATTTTGGCTAACCTTTGTTTATTTCCTAGTTTGAAAAGTGGGATACTCTCTGACATCATCAGATCTCTGGAAGGGGGTGGGATGTGCTATGTTGGTTCTTTTCCCTTAACTTTGTATTGTTCTCCAAGAGGCTTCCTAGGACCCAAATTTTATTTTTGGTTTTAATCAAAGATAACCACACATTCCTAGATGACTTCTAATGGCAGCATGTATGCTGGGCCTGATTCTTTTCTCTTTCCCCCCAGCCTCCTTTATCCCTGTACTTAGCCCTTCCCTCTCTTTCTTAGAAACGTACTGATTTTTGTCTGTTTGTGGGCCAGCACACTTTCTATTTCTGGAGGCTTCATGATGTGTTTATACGAGACAGGCTAGTGCAGTCATTACTGCTCTTACTCTTCGAAGTTTTAAATTTTCTGTTCTTATGAGCTTAAAATTCACTTATTTTACTTCCAAAAGATCAGGTTAAAAATTCTATTTTATTTTTAAAAAATTCTATTTATGGGGGCTGGGGGGAGAGGGAGAGAAACATCCATGCACAAGAGAAACATAGGTTGCTTTTTGCATGTCCCCAACTGTGGACATGGCCCATAACCTAGGCAGGTGCCCTGTCTGGGAATTGAACCACAGATCTTTTGGTTTGCAGGACAATGCCCAACCCACTGAGCCACATAATTCAGGGCTCAGGTTAAAATAGTAAATTAACTTAGAGCAAAGTCAACATCTTTATGACATTAAATATTCTTATCCAGGACACATATACATTTACATTTGCCCAAGTCTGTTTTTGTGTTATTTATGAGTGCTTTAAAACTTTTCTTATGTACCTTTGTGTATTGTTAAGTTCCTACATATTTTATCTTTTGCTATCATTTTAAATGGCTATTTTTTATTATATCTTCAAATAGGTATCTATGAAACCTCTGAATTAGCATATATTTAATTTTATGAATGATATTTTGTAATTGAATTATCCTGTGTAAAACTTCATTTTACCTCTCTTGACTGACAGTTATTTAAAAGTTTGCTGTTTTATTTTGGCTAGAGCGTGAGTAGATGCTCCTACTCTAGACAGGAATGTAAATTGGTACAACTTTTCTGGATAATAATTGGAAATGTGAATCAAGAATTTACATATATTTGCCTGCTTAAGTGAATTTTCATAAGGATGTGATGATAATACAGAGACTTGTATACCAAAGGAATAATAGCAACATCTCTTTTGGCAAAAGTCTGTGAACCATCCAAATATATGTACCTCTACTAAAATGGTTAAATCATGTTCTTTCTAAACAGTAGAATGCATACTCTGCAGCCGTTAAAAAGAATGAACTAGATAGTATCTTTGACATAGGGAACTCACTAGATGGATTTGGTCAGTCGCCAAGTGAAAAAAATTAGTTAAAATGCTGTGATAACCTAGAATATAAAAGGTATGAAAGTGTGTGTATATGCTTTTAAAATTTTAGGAGGATATGTATTTATACATACATGCATGTGTAAACACAGATGCAAACACGTGTGTATATGCATGCAAACATACAAATATGTATCTGTATATTTATGTGTATACACACAAGCATGTTATTTGGTGTCTGATACGTTGTAAATATTTCTAAGTGAATCTGTGAGCTTAAAATACGTGTTTCTCCATTTTTTTGGCAGAAGTTTCAATATATATCCATTAGGTCAAACTAATTCCTTGTTTTTCACATATTTGAAACCTTACTTCATATCTGCTTTATAATGTAAGTATGGAGAGAGCTATATTAAAATCATTTCTAAAATTAAAAAAAAATTTAGAAGTTTATACCAACTGTCAGTAAAAGTTTCATAAGGACTTTGGCTTTCCACTTTATACGCTCCAATTGTATTGCATTTTTTCAAGCAAATCTTAATCATAAAAATATAATTGTTACGGCTTTTAGGTTTTACAGTGGTATGAGTAGAACATTAAAATACCAATATATCATTTGCCATTCTTGTGATAAAGATAATTCATGAGAGAAACCGGAGGAAAATCTTAAAACGTTTGACTTAGGGCATAGTTTAAGAATGTAACTAGCAAATGCTATTTAAAATAATAAAAAGATTTTTATTGAACCCTCTGTTTAAGTCTTACTTCCTTCATCAAATGCAGATTTTTGAAATGACCATGTTGTGTCTGGGCATGAAATTAGTGTTGTGGATTGTGGCCAGTATTTTATAAAATTAAGTAGATTCCAGACATTAATAAAGACAAAAACTAAATAGAAAATGGAGTGCATTGGAACTTTATAAGGATAAATACTTTTTTAAGATTATTGTGGTATATATGTATATATGGACACTAGGTCAATATGAATATTATTACATATTAGGGTCACTGTCAAAATATTTGAAAGCCACTGTAATACAGTTCAAATTAAGTTTCTGAATCTTAAAGGTACATGCTTGTTTTGAACGCCTTTTAAAAAGTTATTTTATGTTCATCTGCTTTTATACCCATAGTCCCTTCCCTGAAGTATCTTTTAAACTTGAACCTTTTATAGTTCCTTAACTTTAAATACTTTCTTTTTCATTATTTCTTTACCTTCTACCTCTCTGAGTTATTTTCTAGAAGAGGCAACTCTGGCAGCACATTTTCAAAGCAATATTTTAGTAGCTTATGGTAAAAGGTGTACAGAGTGATTACTAAATACCAGCAATTTCTTCTCTGTAATAAGTACTGCAAATGAATATTTTACAAGTCTTTCTTAGCCTTTACTGAATACTTACTGGCTATATATTCTCAGAACTGGGCTTCAGTTTACTCTTCTGCTTAAAGATTAGAAGTTTTCCTATTGCTTTCAAGGATAAAATCGAGGAAGTTTTTATTGATCCTTGTTCTTTTTATGACTCCAGTTTTATTTTATACACTACAACCACACTCCATCCTACCTATCCCTTCTAAAGCTTGTTAGAGACCCCTCTTCACTATGCCCATACCATTTAACACTGTATTCTAATTGCCAACTTTTCATATGTTTTCCTCACTAGATGGATTTGTCAGGGCAGACTGTATCTGTCTTCCTTGCCATTAATCCCTAGCTCATAGTATGGCTGAATAAATATTGAGTGAAAAACTGCTGTTGAACAATACAGGTTATAGTTCTAAACATATATTATGTGCCGGTACTATACAGTCATTTTATACTCAGTATCTTATAAAGTATACCTGTTTTATGAAAGAAGAACCTTATAGTCAGGTCGTTACATGTCCAAGATCACTAAGAATTTAAACCATTATATACATTGTCTGCCTCCACCTCAGATTCAGAGTAGAAATGTTTTTACTTAATAAAGAAAATCATACTTTACATTTTCATTCATTATTTCTCCCCTTCTTAAATATAGCTGGTGTATTCTCAGCAGGCCTTGCTCCAGCTGCATTTGTGCCAAATCCATATATTATTAGTGCTGCTCCTCCAGGGACCGATCCGTATACTGCAGCAGGATTGGCTGCAGCAGCAACATTAGCAGGTAACCTACTGTTCACCCTTGTTGCTTATTATGGATTTAGTTTTAATCTTGGTATATGCTTTATTTTGGTCTATTTGGTCAATTTGAAGTTCCTAGGAACGACTGAAACATTTATACAGAATGAGCTGAAGTTTCCAGAGAGTTAGTTTATTTTTCAGTGTACTGCTACAGGAGAAATGTAAGTCTGATAACTTCCTCTCCTGTACATATAATAATTGGTTTACATTTTAGTTTTATAGTTTCAGAAATCATACATTGCCGAATAAATCTTCATTCTTGTGACCAATCCATTATCCACAGAGACAATACAAAGTAAAGTTATTTCTCAAAAAATAAACTGAGGTGCCCTGGCTGGTGTGGCTCAGGTGGTTGGAGCGTCGTCCCGTAAACCGAAAGGTCACGGGTTCGATTCCTGGTCAGGGCACATGCCTGGATTGCAGGTTTGGTCCCAGATTAAGACACCTATGGGAGGCACGTGATCGATGTTTCTCTCTTACATCAATGTTCATCTCCCTCTCCTCCCTCCCTTCCCCCCCCTCTTTCTGAAATCAATAAGCATGTCTTAACAGGTGAGGATTAAAAGATAAAACTAAAAAACTGGGGTGTTATCAATACCCAGGTCAGGGGGAGTGTAAGGTAAAATGCTTCTGCAGTCTTGAGAGTGTGAGTATGTAAAAGTAAAGTTTATTTAGCAAAGTTACAATGTGCAAGTGAGCTGAGGGACAAAAGACGGGGTGGAGTTAGAAAGAACTTACTAGAAACTGTCAAACCTGAAACCACCATTCAAAAACTGAAATACGAACCAAAAGTATACAGTGACGTGTCAATTGTATTGCAGTAAAGCTGGGAAAATTTTTTTCTAAACTGAAGCTGTATTTATTGGAAAGTTGTGTGCAGGTCAGGCACAATCTTGCTGAGCAAAGCAATTTGCTGATATTCTGTAGGGTTTTTGAGTGGAGGTTGTTTTGTTTTCAGTTAGTTGCACAGACAGAAATGAGTTCGTGGTAGGCATGGTTTGTATTGGTTACCAAGGCAGGAACAGGGTGATGTCAGCCACAGAAGTATGTTCACTGGAATGAGTCTGTCAGTTGGCTGGCTGACTTAATTCCAGGCTGTCACTGATTTTTTTTTTTTTTTTTTTTTTTTGTACTTGCAGAGATAAGTTCACTGAAATGGATTGTCACAGACCAGTTAGACAATTTTAAGACTACTTCTTATAGTTATTTATTATCATAACTATAGAATAGTCTTTGTCCAGGAGTTTGGTGACTTTTTTTAATACTCAGAGGTTTAAGAAGTAAAGTATTAATTTCATATTCTTGTTTAATATCTTAGTTTATAGACTGAAACTAATTTGTCACATTTGGTAGTTTTTGATACATATCTGCATGTGATTCAATAAACATGTAAGCTTTTTTTGGTGCCATTTAACTGGATGTTAGCGTGTAAAGTGCTGGTATATCATTCATACAGGAAATTATTAACCTATTCAACTGAAAGAAGCAACTTTAAGAGGTCCTTAGTTTTGAGATGAGCATGCTAGTGATTCTGGACTTCAGCCTTCTAAGACCAGTGCTATCTAGCAGAAATACAATGTAAGCCAGATAATGTAATTAACATTTTTCTTTTAGCCATGTTATAGAAGTAAACAAAATCAATGATGTTTGATTAAGCCCAACATCTAAAATATCATTTCAATATATAATCCATATTATTAATTGGATAATTTTTTTGTTGTCTTAAAATTATTAATGGATATTTTTACTTTTTTATTCAGCACATCTTAATGCAGGCTATCCGACTTGATTAAGTAGCCACAAGCTATTAATAGCTATTAATGCCTTCTGGCTACCATATGTCCGACTCGTGTTTTGTTTGACATTGTAGCCTTCCTTCATAAATCCTGTTTACTGTTCTAACAGTCCTTGTTGTACTTAAACTATGTTTAGAAGTATATTTTAATTTTAAGCTTTTTAAAACATTTCATTTTTGTAATTCAGCGAATTTATACTGGGCTTTGTATTCTTCCAAAACAAAAATGAAACCAAGAATTTGACTTTTAAAAATCTACAAACTAAGTATACTAAATTCCATCTCAGTGGAATTTTAGGACATGTTTGCTGTGTCAGTCAGGAATCATGACATCTTGTTTATTAGTTTAATGGTGGGCTTATTATATATGATGCTGTTTACTCTCCAGGACTCAAACATGGTCTTGAATTAAGCAAAATAGGGCAAGAACAATTCTGTTTTTCCTAGTTAGCCTTCTTATGTCTGTGTTCCTCTCTGCTCATATTAAATAGTTATTTCCTGTCTTGACTCACTAGTTCATTTTCCTAACCACATAAACCCTGGTATTTCATCTGTTTTCATGTGATTTTCAGTTCCCTTGTGAGAATTGTTACTAAGTCTATTTCAAATATGAAAAATATTTTTAAATTCAAGGTTTGCAATTCAGGTATAGTTGTGGCAAGCTTGGTAGCAGAATGTTGCCTGGTTTTATGTTATAGGTTGCAAATCAAAAGAGTTTAGTTTTATTTTTGTGAATATTTTCAATAAGGAAATATTTATTAAGTGAATTGAGTATGGAGAATCTTACTTTTCTGTGGTGTTCAGTGTCTTCTGAATATATAATGTGCTTGCCAGGATCAAACCCATAAACTGGCATTCAGTAAATGTTGGATAGGTAAGATTCCTGCCAATTCATTGTTCCTCTTGAGTTTAGCTTCACATTTCTACGTTAAGGCCACTGCCTCAGTATTTACTCTTTCAATAATCAGTGCCTTAATGAGGTTTTCTCCTTAATAGAATAGGAAAAACAAATGGGTATAGCTGGTGTGAGTGGACAGACGATTTTAAGGACATCTTCTCTGAGTCTTATGCACTGTCCTTTTTTTTTTTTTTTTTTTTTTTGCATGGGGTGTGGGGTTTAGGTCCAGCAGTGGTTCCACCTCAGTATTATGGTGTTCCGTGGGGGGTGTATCCAGCCAATTTATTTCAGCAACAAGCTGCAGCTGCGGCAAACAACACAGCAAATCAGCAAGCTGCATCTCAAGCTCAGCCTGGACAGCAACAGGTATAGGTCTGCGTTCGTTCAGTTAACACCTGAAGTGTCTTTGAAATTGCACGAGCTCCTTGTGGTCAAGATCTGTGTCTTTTTATTTTCTTCAGTATGTGATATATAGCATAAACAGGGTGGGCAAAAGTAGGTTTACTGTGCCATTATGACATTCTTTGAAGTTAATAAAGCTATTGGAGTAATCATAACCTGCACATCTTTTTCCAGTTACAAACAACTGTGAACCTACTTTTGCAAATTCCTGTGTAGTTGGTGCACAAGTCTTGATTATATGATTGTTCTCTTTTTCTAATCTGTATTAAATTATATGAATTTAAAGATTAGGTTGTATTCCATTTCTACATTTCTTTTGAAATCTCTTAGCAAATTTTTAAGGTCTTTTTTTTCAGTTCCTAAAATGTGCTAATAATGTTCCTGTCAAAGTAATTGCCACTTCGATTTTTTAGTTCTGGATATTTAAATTACTATTTTAAATATTAACTTAATATATTTTTAACCAGAAAAAGAAGATTACTGTGTACTTTATAGGTTAGATTTAATTTCTTCAAACAAAATATCACAAAGATTTTTTTTAAATTTTAACCACTTTCCTAGAACTATTTTGATAAATGTAAAAACTGTTGATAAATACCAGACTTCTGGCTGTCAAATTCAGTATATTTGTACCAAAGAAGCAAGTTAATGACAAGTATAGTGTTACTTAGTTAGCAGTTAAATTTTATTCTAAATTTCCTTTAATATACAGGGTCCAACACAAATAATGCCCCTTTTTATTGCACAATCTTTTATTAAGAAATCATATGTAATCCTGTAACATACCAGTATCACACTCAAGCACACCATATGCCATTTTAGGTGACATGTTCAAATTAAAACTGTGAACTATTACACTTATTACCCTACCAACCACACTCAAGCAGGCCTTACTTCTGCTGGACCCTATAGTTTAATACTATATCAGTGTTCTGTTGAAACTGTTTTTTTTGCTCAGTCCTTGTATATACAACATCCTTCAATAAATTATCTTTTAATCTATTAATTTTTTTGTTGTCTTTAGGCAAATATAAAGATATCACACTACCAGAATAATATACCTACCTGTGATACTTACAAGCATCACATGTGATGGCCTAACAATAAATTCCTCCTATTCTGAATTACCTAAATATTTATCTTTGTGAAGTTAATGTATATTATACTTGGTATAACCACTGCAACAACTATGTATCATGAAGTAGTTAAACTTGACCAGCTTTAAAAGTTTTCACCTTGTGGTGGTGTGATTATTTGTTCTTTTCTTCACCCCAAGGTTTTACTCTGTAAAGCAACTTTCACTTACCTTTATTAAAGCTTCTGAATTCTGAAAACTTGGTTCAGTGTGAAGTTTTCACTCTACTCTAGTCTCATAACAGACTAACTGAATAATGATACTCTATTTCCTTAAGTTTTCTGTGTTTCCGTTTTCAGCCTTAAAGAATAATAAAACCTAAGTGAAATTTTTGTCTTCATCTACGATTTTGCCATACATTCCCCTACTCCCATTAAAATCTATCTTCTTTCTTTTTTTTTTGTAAGTTAAAGAACATAAATACTAGAAATGATTTTTCTGAAAGAGCCAAAACTTCCATGTTGCTTAATAGATTGTTGTAGTTGTCAAGAGTCAGTGATTGTGTTCTGATGCTATTTTGTATTATTTCATGTTAAATCAACATTTCATTGCGTGTTAAATATGTTCAAAGACTATTCAAAGGCTATTAGTGATATATACATAGTTGTTGGAGATAAATTTATCTATGTTATTTTATAATTTCGTTTTTAAGGAAATCATTTGTCCTTTATAGGTTCTTCGTGCTGGAACAGGTCAGCGCCCTCTTACTCCCAATCAGGGCCAGCAAGGGCAGCAAGCAGAATCACTTGCAGCAGCAAATCCAACTTTGGCTTTTGGTCAGGGTCTTGCTACTGGCATGCCAGGTATACAGTTGGTTAATTGTAGAAATGCGAATAGATTTAAAATATTAAATGTAGACTGCCACACTGCAGACTGAAAAAACTCAAGAAAAATCTTAAAATCTTGCCTACCTTGCAGTAAATTATTTAGAATTCAGATACCAAGAGTTGAAATTAATACTGTTTATGAGACTTAATGACAAGGATGGAAAATAATGTATTAAAGTTTTCAGCACAGCCATTTTTTTCTCTCTTTATGGCAAAAACTATAGCATCTTCCCAACACAGTGTAGCCCAGAATTTTCAATGCAGTTCTTCAAAAAGTAAAACCAGCTGGTTAGAGTTGGCATGTAAGATAAAAACGTACACCATTTCTGCTTTATAAGAATGGTTATTTAGTTAATATTGAGCAGTTTGTATTTAACATTTTCAGTCTTGTTTAGCACATTTATAATATTTTAAACTATTGATATTTATAACCCAATAGCAGCAATTCCTAATGAAAGCCTAATTGTAGAGGAAAATATTTAAATTTCTGCCCATTGCCACAATACAACTTTAGAAAGGGCCAATAAAAATACATTTTTTTGTTAAGGAGATTTTTATAAAACTAGTTACAAAATTACTACTTGAATAATAATGGAAGGAGGGAGGTATTTTTGAGCCACTAAAGCAGCTCTTATTATGTTTTTAAAGTGAGATTTAAAGACTACATTTGAATATCTGTAGGTAAATAGTAAATACATCACTTTCTGTTTTACTCCTTCATTCACTCCCCTCCTGAAGACTCATTTTCTTTGAAGTATCCTATTTTTTTACTTTTAATATGAGAGTAGTATTCCTACAACTATAGATTACCTATTAATGAAAGGTGAGTTTCAGTTTCCATTTAATTGTAATGTAAATTTTGTATTCAGATCATTTAGGAAATGTGCTTAATGTATTGGGAAAAACCCTGACTCATGCGATTGAGGGTTTCTTTTATGCGTAAAGTGCTGCTCAGTACCGCTGTGGTTTGGAGGGTTTTTATGACAGTTGCATTCATTCTGTTCTCTCTGAAATTCTAAGGTCTGGCTTTATCCTCTTGTCTAGGCCACTGGACAAAGAGAAGGTGTTAATACTGCTTTCCCCAAAGTACAAATGATAATAGAATGGGGGCTTTCTCTTTCTTTTCCTTTTTTAGCTGCATACACTTGTTTCACAGAAGCTACTGTCCTGGAACCATTGTGGATTAGATACCTTGGCAAAAGCAGCCCTTTGAGAAATAGACCGTGAAGCTGAAGGTGCAGGCATATGGAGGGACATGGAGACAGGGCTAAAAAGAACTGAGCTAGGAGTTTATGAAAGCCACTGCTAAGATTACTTGGGTTTCTCTTGGGGTTTTGCTGTAGGTAGAAAGGGGAGACATGTTATGGCGTGCAACAGTCCTGCCTAATTGGTTCTAAGTAGGACCTTGATTGAAGAGAGTGCTTCTAGCCTGTGTGTATTTTCTACTGCCTATAACTATTGCTAAGCTTTTTAGGCTCTTAGTGCTGGATCTATTATTCATTTCTTATAAATACCTTTGTTCCATTTCTTCATATTCAGCACACCTCCCTCCCTCCCTCCCTCCCTCCCTCTCTCTCTCTCTATATATATTTATATATGTTTATATATATTTATATATTTTAATTTTAGAGTGGGTGGGAAGGAGAAAGAGGTGGGGAGAAACATCAGTGTGTGGCTGCCTCTTGCATGCTCCCTACTGGGGACCTGGCCAGCAACCCAGGCAACCCTGTGCCTTGACTGGGTATCATACTGGCAACACTTCCGTTCGTAGGCCTGTACTCAATCCACTGAGCCACACCAACTGGGACCACATTATCTTATTTACTAAAATCATCAAGGGGTTTTTTTGCTATTTTATCAACTTTGGTCTTCTCGAAATTTTTTTTTATATTTACTTCCCTTCTATGAGAGAGCTCTTTATTGCTTTTTTGTTTTGTTTTGTTTTGTTCAACAGCAAATTCTGTGTTGGTAACCCTGAAAGGAAGCCACCTTTTAGACTGTATTTGTCTAAAAAGAATTGACTATCTTTAGAGTGATGATAAAATTAAGAACAGGTACAACTTTAGGGGAAAAAACATTATTTTACTTAACCTTCTGAGCCACAGCATTTAGTCCTTTTACAAGTATAAATATAAAATTTATTGTTATTAAGGAGCCTTACTAGGGTTAGTGTTTGTGTGCCCAAGTGACTTATTGACTGTTCACATGATTCCCTCACTCTGAAACTCCTCTCTGGTGTCTTCTTTACTTCTGCCCAGGACTATGATGAAATAATTCTCACTTTCTTATTCAAATTGTAACATAGATATAAAGCTTAATGGCTAATAAAAGAACTATCTTGAGAAAATTAGGGATTTTTTTTGTCTCAGTTAACTTTTATACTTTTTATGCTTCTTTAGCTCTTACCTACTAGATCCCTGACCCTTGTACTAGATTGATTGTAGACTTAATCCTTCTGCGTGATCCTGTGTGCCATCTGCTGTTCTTCCATCTTTTTCCCTCTGCCATCTCCTTGCCTACAACCACTGTGCTAATTAATCTGCCACTTCATGCTGAAAAGCTTTCTCTCTCTCTCTTGTGGTCCCCTCTTGGACTATAGCACTTGTCAAAATTTACATTCTACCCCACACTTCTTTTAAATCTTGCCTCCATGATTCTTGTACACTATATTAACTCAGTGACGATCACAAAGTATGACCTCTCTTCTGTCCTTGTTTTTTCTCAGCTGGTTGTTGTATTTTACCATAATGACTGTGTCTAACTCACTGCAACTTACCACTGCTGTCACTTGTGTGATATTTTACTCTCCTGCCTTTCCCACCTGCCTCATTGCTTTTTACCAGTGAGTCTGCAGGTAAATATTAGAATTAATATGTTTTGGGTAAGGTTTTTAGATACAAAAATCTTTTGTTAACCAGCAAAGTCATGTTTGAAAATGAAAGATTTTAAAAATAGTTAGTTACAGCAGTAGCACATACCTAAGAATAAATAACAAAAAGTGTGCACAATTTCTGTGGGAACCAGCTTTGTTTAGACATTAAAGGACACCTAAATAAACTGATACCATTGGACAACTCAGTATTTTGAACATGTCAGTTCTTTCCATATTAACTTGTGTTTTCAATGCATTCCCAATCAAAACTTCTAACAGCTAGTATTTTGACAGCTCATACTAAAATTTAATGAAAACACAAAGCATCAAAATTAGCCAAACCACTCTTTTTTTTTTTTTAAGATTTTATTTATTTATTTTTAGAGAGGGAAGGGAGAGAGAGAAAGAGAGAGAGAAACATCAATGTGCGGTTGCTGGAGGCCGTGGCCTGCAACCCAGGCATGTGCCCTGACTGGAGATTGAACCTGCGATGCTTTGGTTCGCAGCCCGTGCTCAATCCACTGAGCTATGCCAGCCAGGGCCAAACCACTCTTAAAGAAAAAATAAGTAGGACTTGCTCTGTTCTGATTTACTTCAGAGTAAGATTTACTCTAAAACTGCAGTTAAATTATTATATGGAGACATAGATGAATGCAACAGAATAGAGCCCCCAAAAGAGAAATCCTAAAAGAAATGGACAAACACCATTATAATTAATAACAAAGAAAACAGTACAGAGGAAGATGGGGGAGCGACTAGTTTTATCAATAAGATGAAACACAGCTAGTTGACTCCACAGTGCAGAGGTTAGAGACCTGACCACTTTCCCAGTCAAAAATTCGTGTATAACAGGTGGGCCCTCTAGCACACACGGATTCCCACTTACTTGTTGGTTGGTTCGTTGGTTGGTTGGTATATAGATAAAAAGAATGAAATTGAACCCCTGCCCTAACTTGTGTTCAATAATCAGTTCCATTTGGATTTTAGACCTGTATGTCTAAAGTGGAAAGTGGACACTTCAAGATACTAAAAGATAATATAGGAAATTTTGTTAGAGGACATAATAAATTTGACCCTATTACCTCAGAGGTCCCTATAAAGGAGATGGAAGATAAGGCTAGGAATAGAAGAACACAATACTTGCAATACAGTCCAGGGTGGAGAGACTGGATGAAAAAGATAGTGAAGAAATGAACCAAAGAACATTTATGTATGACCCATGGACCAGACAGTGATAGGGGACTGATTTAGGGAGGACAGAGGGTGGGACTGGGTGGAGGTGGGGAAGAGAAGAGAAAGTGGAAACGACTGTAATAGCATAAACAATAAATTTAAGAAAAAATGAACAGTGAAAGACTTGGACAGCTCATACATAAAGAGTTAAATTGGTCCTGACTGGTATGGCCCTGTGGGTTGGGCACTGTCCCACAAACTGAAAGGTCTTAGATTCAATTCCAGATCAGGGAATGTGCCGGGAGAGTGGGAGAGGCAACCAGTGGATGTTTCTATCCCTCTTGTTTTCATCCCTTCCCTTTCTAAAAATAAATTAAAATTTTTTTAAAAAGGAATTATAACTTGATAAGCAAAGTTAGCCTGGTAGGAAAATGGCTGAGTTAAATAGGCCTTTCTTGAGGAAATCAAAATGTTTAAGTAGCATATGAACAGATGCTCAGCCTCCTTATTAAAAGAATAGAAAATCAAAACCACAGTTCTGCATGTATTCCAGGTTGGCCAGTTCTTTAAAAAATAAAAACATGAGAGCTATAAATCTTTATTGGAATTTTTTAAACAAATTTTAAAAACAAAAGCCCCCACATGTAGACAAGAAAGTAAATAAAGTTAGTTCGCATTACTGTGTACATCCAAGAGTCAAAACAAGTTCTGGTTAGCATTCCATAATCTAGTAAAATCTTTTGAGTCATCAATGTTCAGGGTACCTGTGTTTAATGCTACTAATAATGGAACCTTATCTTTGAACATTATAAAATGGATTAAATACTGTAAAAACTACCAAGCCATATGCCACATGTATACTAGTTCTAAAATATGCTTATATTGTTAGTGTTTGTCCAAAATGTCCATCATCCCAAATTAACCAGCTTACACCTATGTAACCTCCTCTGGGGTTTTTATATTACAGCATCATTTTTTCAAAATTAACCTAATTCTAAATTCTCTCTTTATAACCTGCTACTTCATTTTTTCTTTTTATACTTACATTAAATACCAAAACAGTTTTACCTTGAAAAATAAATACTGCTGAGACATTAACACACATTTAGGCAGTGATTTCTGACAGAGTTGTTTGTTATTTACCAAGGGAAAAAAACGCTAATATTTATTTAACATTTAGCTAGAGTATTGTCACAGTAGTGTTACTTGATTGAGAATGATGGTTTCAATTTGGAGGGTTCAATATTCATATTAATATACTTCAGAATTAAACAGGAATTATAATTTACATGGAACAAATCTTATTTCTTCATTTCTTGGAAGACCAAAATATATCTCATTTTAGTACTATAAAATATTATTAATTCAGTTTCCGTTTTGGCTGATATATTGAATTCACATTTAAAAGCTTAACAGAAGAGACCTCAATTTTTATGAGACCTCAATTTTAATTTAAAACATTTTTTTTCTTTCAGTTAAAATAATTTAAAATGTGTACAGTAAAGCCCTGGCTGGGTAGCTGAGTTGGTTAGAGCATCATCCTGGTATACCAAGGGTCAGGGTTGATACCTCATCAGGGCACTTACAAGGGGCAACCAATGAATGCATAAATAAGTCGAACAACAAATCGATGTTTCCATCTCTCTTTGTGCTGTTTAAGGCAGGTATCAAGCAGGTTTTGAAAGATAATAAACTTACCAACTACAGTGTTCTCTCAGATGGGGGTGAGCAAAGAAAAGCTCATGACAGTTTTTGTTTAAGACATGTTTAAATAGCACTCTTCATTTTAATCATCTAAAAATAATTTGGCAATTAAATCACTTATGGTCATAATACATATCGCTTACAAAGGATAAGCTACAGATCCAGAATTAATGATCTACTTTTAATGTTTTTACAAGATTCTTTAGGTTGGTGTCTAGTGGTGTTGATAAGATTTTTGTATTTGGTGTGAAAGGATTTAGAACATAAACTACACTAAGTAGTGAATAATTACTCTAGGCCATGCAAAAATGTCATCAACTTTTTTACACATCATCACTCCTACCTAAATAGTTCTCATTAAAAGTCAAACTGATCCCATTTGCATCATTTTTATTCTTTGGCAAGAGATTCAAAATAGCCATGGGTTAGGAAACACCTGTTCACTCATGATCTTCATTTTTTTGCAAAATAAATGTGTTTTGTAAAAGGAATTGGCAACGTGCCTATTTTATAATTACAACAAAATAATTATAATATGCAAAATATTAAGACTTTTTTGACTGATCTACTCCTAAAACTTTGAGTTGTTGTTCAGTCTATTTATCGGAGATTGTAGCCTTTGAAGTAGAGGCAGATGGTAAGCTTCAGGCAGCTGACTGAGCTTTGGCCATATTTCCAAAGATCTCAGTACCAGTGTCATCAAGAACTTGATTCACGGTATCTTGGCTTTCATTGTCAGAACTATCAAAGATGTCATCAAGTATGTCATTGGAAGTAGTCATTTCCATTCTTATGTTTTCCTTCTGGAAGTTCTGCATTGTTTGTAATGTCTTTTCTGGATTCATTTTGTTAACTGTCTGCGTTGCCTTTACTGTAGTGGATATTGTAACAGTCATCTTCATCTGGGAATTTTCATCACATACGTTTGTGTGGACATTGTAGTGACTTTTGAACCAACAGCAGAAGTTCTTTTTTTCTGTTTCCATAGGTGTACAAGCCGTTTGTCTAGAACTCTGCAAGCTTACTACCAGTTTTCTTAATTTCTAATTCCAGCTGTTTGTCTTGTTTCTCTAAGGCTACTTCATCTCTCCTTACAGCCTTCTGTGCACCTCATTCGTAACTCTCAATTCTGTACCTTTATTACATCATTCAGTTTTCCTGAAGAAGGCCACATTGGTCAGGCATGTGCCCAGGCAGCCCAGTGCAGTACATGAATAGGAAAGGACAGGCCCTGGGGGTGTTTGGGCTGGGGAAGTAAAATCGTGGAGCAGTGGGAACTCTTAATACCAAAGCAGTAAGAGTGTAACTTTGCAAAACCACTTTGGAAGTAGCTTGGCATTATTTACCAAAGTTAAAAAATATATGCATGCTCTATGACTCAGGGTGTCAACTACTCTAGATATATTTGTTAGAGAAATAAGTACACATAACGCTCCAGGATACACATACAAAAATGTAACAGCACTGTTGACAAGCAGGTAGCAGTGTAAACGTTGAATGAATAGATGCATATTGGTGTCCATCCAGTGAAGTGCTATACAATAATGGAAATGGAAACTAGGAATATCTATGTGTGTACAACCACTTGGATGAAACATATAAAAATGTTTAAATAATGTAAACCAAGTGATAATTATGAATATTAAAGTAGTATGTTGCTGTAAGCAAAAGAGAAGATTGTGGTAGAGCCTGGGATATTGGAGTGGTGGGTTACTGGACAATTTCTGTTTCTTGACTTGAACGCTGATTACACATTTTGTGTTATAGTCAGTACTGTACTTTTTTACTTTTATTTCACAACAACCAATTTCTAAACAAAGAAAATATTGTGTTCTGCTAATAAAGTACATTTTCTGCTTAAGAAAACAATTACTCTCAGTACCCCCTTTTCTCCTAGCTCCCCTCTGTTCCTTTTTATAGCAGAACTCCTCAAAACCATTGTCTATACTTGTTTGTGGTTCTTCCATTCCCTTCTTTACTAAACTTGACAGTTTGGCTTCTGTCTGTTACCAAAATGACTTCCAGATTGGTGACTCCATTGTGCAATTTTCAACTCTTAATGGCTTTTAGCAGCATTTGACATTGTTGATCACTCTTTCTTTCTTGAAATTCTTTTTTATTTGACCACGTTGTTTAAATTTTTTCTTACTGGCTATTCTTTCCAAGTCTCTTCCCTGGTTCCTCCTATCTCCATCCTCTTAATGCAAAGTACTCTCAATACATAGACCCCTTTTTTATTTTCTTGGTGATTTCATCCTGTCTTACAGCTTTAAATATTACCTTTATGTTGACACATCCAGATTTATAACTCTAGCCTAGACCTCTCTCATACACTTGAGAGTTGTATTTCCTATTTGGCCTCTCCATTTGGCTGTCTAATAATCTCAAATTTATCACTCCATAAGGAGTTCATTCCTTGAGGAAAGGCCTTGGACGCTCTGCATTCCCTCCTAGATTTTGACCTATGCACCTTTTCATTTGATTGGTCCTGCTAGTTTGTATTTAGTATAATGATTATAACTATAATTGTAAAACAGTCAGTTACTGTATTTAATTACAAACGTTTGCAGATGAAAGTCTTAATGGTTTTAGTTTTAAATTTGAAAGTATCAGAGGTTGGCAGTACCTTTTCTCAAGTGTTGTCAGTCTATTGAGCCTGAGTTGTTGTTACTGTGTAGGCAGCCTTTCTCTGAGTTCTGGGAGAGAGAACTAAGCCCTGTAGACTTGAAGATTCCACTCTGTGTAGTTAACTTCTCTCCTGTGCATCTACAGTGGTACTGGTTATGTATCATCCTTGGGAAAATTGGCAAAATAGTCATTTTCTGTTCTGTGGTTCAGATGAGGAATCCCCACTGAGAAAGGCCGCTAAGAGATAAACATCACTCTCCTCTAGCTCAGAATAATGCACATTATCACCTGTCTTGTGTTCAGGATTATGGAAAAATTAATGCCCACCCTGGCTGATGTGGCTCAGTGGATCACATGCCTGCTTGCAAACTGGAGGGTTTCCACTATGATTCCCAGTCAGCACATGTCTGGGTTGCAGGCCAGGTCCCTGATTGGGAACCTGTGAGAATCAACTGATCCACGTTTCTCTCCCTCTTTTTCCTCCCTTCTCCTCTCTCATAAATAAATATTTAAAAAAAACACCAAAAATACTAATGCTTGCATGATTTTTATTTAAATTCTAAGTTGAAAACCTTTACAAATAGATTGTTACAGTATGATTTTAAGGTATCTGTTTATGTCATGATTTAAGTTTTTAAAGGGATGCTTAAAAAGGAAAATCTAAGGGAATACTGGTAATGAGGCACTTGGTTTAGAACTTAACTAAAATTGTGTAATAAACATTTCTTTATAGTGTTCTGCCTCACTATTCCCTTAGTTTTTTTATCCATCCTCCTCTCAAAACTGACTGAATAGGGATATTTTTATCAGCGCTAAATAGCTTATAATATCTATACCAAGGAAAATACCTTATCATTTTGCAGTCCATATGTGAAAGGCATCTTTGATAAAATTTAGCAATGCTCTAATGTTTTTATATATTTAGTGATATCTTCTCAAATGTGTTTGCTTTTCATATGGTAACTAAGGGTTTTTTATAGTAATAGCATACAATGCTGTGTTTTCTGGGTGGTAAAAACACAAATGCAGGGATAAATAAATGTGCATGTTTTCTACAAAAAGTGTTTCCATTAGTAAACATTTATTTTTATATTATCTAGGCTATCAAGTACTAGCTCCAACTGCCTATTATGATCAGACTGGTGCCTTAGTGGTTGGCCCTGGAGCAAGAACTGGCCTTGGAGCTCCAGTTCGATTAATGGCTCCAACACCCGTTTTAATTAGTTCAGCAGCAGCACAAGCTGGTAAGTATAACTGTTGTTTTCAGGGGTATTATTTTTCTGGTGCTGTCTGAGATATTTTAAAAACAATCATTTTTCTGAGTAGTTTTAAGAAGTATCTGAAATTTGTTTTGCTGCAGCGGCAGCGGCGGCAGCTGGAGGAACTGCAAATAGTCTTTCGGGCAGCACAAATGGTCTGTTTCGGCCAATTGGCACTCAGCCACCACAGCAGCAACAGCAGCAGCAGCAGCAGCCAAGTACTAATCTACAGTCTAATTCATTTTATGGGAGCAGTTCTTTGACTAATAGCTCCCAGAGCAGTTCTTTATTTTCTCATGGACCTGGCCAACCTGGAAGTACATCTCTTGGCTTTGGAAGCAGTAGCTCTTTGGGTGCTGCTATAGGCTCAGCCCTCAGTGGATTTGGTTCATCAGGTAAGTTTCCTTTTAAGATGAGTATACTCTTAAATGGATGTGAGGTATATGTATGTTCTTAGTATTAAAGTAAGCAATGAATAGCTTGTAGTGTAGAAAGGGCAGAATTAAAATGCTGGTTTACTGGGTTTTATAGAAGAAAAACTACTTCCTGCAAACATCTATGAATGTTGAACTCATTTCAAGCTGCGTATTCTTTTCTCAAGTATAATACATTTTTCCCCTGAGTATAAGAATTATATTATTGTCATTGTTGTTTTAATAAGGTTTGTTTGGAGCAGTATATTTTATGCTAATTAGTAGCTCTTCCTTATTCTGTACATAATGTTTGAGGAAGTAAATACTTTTGCCATCTTAAATTTCTGGTGTTTTAAAATAATAACTGTCTTTATGTGCTTACCAGATTTATTCTCATGAAATGCTACTAGTTCTTATGATTTTCTTTATTTTGTATAATACATAAAAATATAATGAAATATTCTAAACAGAAACCCCCAAGAAACTACCAGTATGCTTCTCTTTTTTAGATTAAATAATTTAGCTTTTATCATTGACAACTTATTTTAAAATGATGCTTTCCCTGTGTCCTACTTTTGTATATAATACTTGACAAATCCAAATGTTAAATAGCTTCATAAAATAAATAGTTCACCCCCACAAACTGACGTTGTCACTAAGGAAGAACTGCATGAAATGAGAAGATGCCCATTGTCATCCTTGCAGGTTTCCAGGATGTCCAGGGAGCAGTAGGGGAAAGGGCTTACCCTCCTTCTGTGGTGCAGTCGGCAGTTTTTTCTTCATGAGGGTCAGGGCTTCATATTTGGCCCTCCAGAGATTTTCTGTTCCTCTCACTTCTAAAATCTCTAGTAATGCTTGTCACCTATTTTTCCACCACATTAAGTAATAGTCTTTTTTGGTGTGTGGAAAATGGCAAAACTAACACATGTCAGTCATTATTAATATGCTTACGAGTTTTCTAAGGAAGTGTATTCTAAATTTTTGATATTTATAAGAGAAGTGGTCTTGAACAGCTATAAACTTTCAGATGCAAAATGCTTTTTTTGTTACAATGAAATTCAGCAGGGAATTATCATACTTGCCTAACAAAACTACCTAAAAAGTGAGCACAACTACTTACTAGGTAAAATCTAGTGAACATGAAGACGATTCACTGTTGTAATTTTCCTACTTGAGTTTTTTTTTCCATTCCTTTTGGAGTTTATTTTTATCTCCAGTTCAAGCACTCTCATAAGACGGGGGTTTTTGTTTGTTTCTTGTTTTGGGTTTTGTTTTTTTTTTTCTAACACAGTTGACAAGCATTTTCCCCAAATAATCCTAAATATGCTGAAGAAAATCAAAGAACATCTAACTTTAAAAAAGCAAACACTTTGCAGCAGTAACTAGTTCCTAAACTCTAGATTATAGACTCTAAATAATCCAGGGAAAATAGAGAAGAGCTTTGATAAGCCTCATGTACCCTTTTCTAATAAAATACGCTATTGATGGTCTGGTATAGATTTGTAGGTCCCCTTACCCAGTTCTTCCAAATTCCCATTTGTCTCTTAAGTTTTGAAGAGCTTTTCCCTTGCATTCAGGAATTGGTTGGCATGAACATTCTGTTCCCTACAAATTCCTCCTTCCCAAAAACGTATCTTCATCATGCCTCTTTTATAAGCATTGCTTATTCAATTCTGATTTTCAGTCTGGGGTACCTCTGTTTCATCTTGCTTCAGAAGGTATTAGTGATTGCCACCCCAAATGCCAGTAAATGGTCTTATTACTCCTCCCTCCTCTTGGGCATTTTGTGAGAATTCATTCAAGTGCTGTAATATGTACTCTTAGAACAAACCTACCATTGCCATTTCACATTATGGCAGTTCCATGCCTATATGAAAACTAAAGTATATTGCGGTTACGTGCATATTTACACACACAGTAACATGTACGCAGTCATTCTCTTCCCTGTATGATGAAATTATTAATGCTTAACAGTGGTAATTACCCTCATTTATAAGAATAGTTGGCTAGGAAGCTTAACCATTGCAATACAGTGTTTAAATCATCCTTTTGATACCCATTATTTAGAAAGTGCTATTACAATTCAAAGTTTGTAATTTAACATTTAATACACAATTGATAAATGACTAGTGACTCCATTGTCTGTCTAGCTTAAGATATTTTAGGTAGTCTTTGTTTCATATTTCATAGTCATACTGTTGCAGATAATTTAGGCATATAGTAAAACTTACGGAGCCTGTTTGTTTATGTTTAAAGCTATTCCTGAATTACTTTTAAATGTTTGGTTTGGCTTTCCCTTTTTGGAGGAAAATAATAATCACATATGTCAAAGCCATGGTTTATTTGATTATTTGCCAGGGGAACGATAGTACTACTGCTCTCATTAGAGAGCTGTTGTCGTTGTCAGTTAAATTGTTTCTGAGATAAATAGGACTTTAAAATGTAGCCATGTCTTACAAAAATCACTTTGACAGTGTCCTTTTAAATTAGCATAGTTAATGTAGTATACATTGACAATTTTGCCAAAACCAATTCATGAAGATCTATTTACTACATTAGTTGTTATGCTTGTTTTTTGCTGTTAAAATGCATATAGTTTGTTAGTATTTCCCTATTACAATGCTATCTTAAGATGTGAAATTTTCAATAAAATACATGATTCAGAAACTGCACTGGCAGATATAAAAGGTTGAATACTGTTTTAATATTTTGCCTAATATAGCAGTGGGAGCCTTGTGTTTTTCCTTTGTAGAATTTTGAATTTGGCGAGAACCAGTGTAATTTAAAGTTTCTTACCTATATTGTAAGCCTAACTTGGTCTTCCCATCATGTGCTCTGCTTAATTTTTCTCTTTAATCTGTACCCTTATGACCTACTTACAATTGACTTGAGGTTAGAAAACCAAGTTTGAATAGAAACTTTAAAATTCTCTTGAAATAAATTACCATATTGGTCCGAATATAGAGCGTGTCCTTGAAAAACTTGACAGGTTAAGAAAAGCAGTATGAGTTTCCCTTAGATTAAAAAGGCATTTGGTTTTAAAAGGATGGTACTTAGAAATAAGAAAACATACTTGAAAATGTAAGCAATAAGTGAGGCAAGAATTAGGTGTTTTGGACAGCCCCTTTAAACACTTGGTAAAGAATTTGATTATCCAGATGTATGTTAACAGCCAAATCGTGGATCCTTTCTGAGCATTGCATGCATAGCTGCATGGGAATGTGATTCTCTTTGTTTATGATTTTGTGGAGCAAAAAAGGAGAAAAGGACTAGAAGGCTAATAGTCAAATTTGGAATTAAGTGAAAAGAATTGGTATGTAAGACAATAAGGGATGTAGTATAAAATAATTACCATATTTTGCCATGTATGATGCATACTTTTTTGCCCAGATTTTTTAGGGAAAAATAAGGATACACATTATACATGGGTGTTGCTAATTCCGTATCTATATGAATGTTTTCAATTGTTGTATTTATGCTTATATATTAAAAGTATAACTCTAGAAAGCAGTAATGATATCTGTATGCAAACTAATACCCTGGAATACAATAATCGGTTTGTTTCTAAATATAAATAAATAAGTAATTGAAATAAAACAAAAGATTTTTTTCCCCTGAAAGTTTCAGCCAAAAATGTGGGTGCACATTACACACGAGAGCGCAGTATGCACAGCACAGTATGCATTGTCCGTGGGGGAGGAGGCTGGTCAGTCTCTATCAGAGTAAGGGGCTAACCAGGCCCGCAATAAAATTATAGGAATGGACAGTTCTGAGGGGTAAGTGGAAGTACATTTTTGGTGTGCTCTAACAGTAATGAGAGTATTTTCTAAAAGAAAGTAGTTTTCTCACACATATTTTGTAATTCAGTTGTTTAAAGGATAAGGAGAATGTATAGTGTAAAAAGTACTGAGGAATAAGCTGCCATCTGTATTTCACAACTGACTAATATTCGGGCCAATATGGACTTAAAGTACTATGGTTTGAACACAGCATAGAAGCCAAATTAAATGTGAATGGTGAGAGAAGTATATTAATATCCTATTTGTGAATATAATCTTTTCTTGGCATTGAGTTGAAGTCTAAGAACTGGCTCCAGAGATTAGAACACTACCAAAATTTAACCTTAATGAAATTTACTCTCTAGCATATTATAAAGCAGACAACTTAAAATTCCAGGGTTTAGAAATCATACCAGGGTATTAAAGCACAGTAATCATGTGTCAGTGGTAAATATGTGTGAAATAATGAACATAATGACTGCTATGTTAAGTATTTGGTTACTTTATTGGGGTGCATTTATACCCTTTTATGATTAACAAGTTAGTATATATAGTTATCACAGTAATTATCTTCTCCCTAATGTTTCTAAAAATAATTATTGTGATCACTTCTGTTATTTCCCAGCAAGAGTTGGGGATAGGTTTTATTCAGTTAACACTGTATGTAATTAGGGTTTTTTTTATTTCTTCTTCAGTTGGCAGTTCTGCAAGTAGTAGTGCCACAAGGAGAGAGTCTCTATCTACTAGCTCTGACTTGTACAAAAGATCTAGTAGCAGCCTAGCACCCATAGGGCAACCATTTTACAATAGTCTGGGATTTTCCTCCTCTCCAAGTCCAATAGGCATGCCTCTGCCAAGCCAAACTCCAGGACATTCACTTACGCCACCGCCATCACTTTCATCACATGGATCCTCATCCAGTTTGCATTTAGGTAAAAAAAAAAACCCAAAACCCTTTTTATTTGTATGTATACATGTAAGTGTGTTTGTGTGTGTGTTTATAATATATGTAAAATATTTGATGTTGGATAAAACATGCCAAATTGCTTTTGCTTTTAGATACTAGCCTTTTGAAAAAGTTCTTTTGTCATGAAAATCTGAAGTGAGGGTCTAATGTACAGTAAGGTAAAGACCCCTATTGTATCTTGTTTCTTTTATGAAATACAGTGGTGTGTTTTTTCTTGTCTGTGCTTTTTTGATTTGTGTGTTTTAGATCATCTGAAAAGTCAACTTATTTATACATGATAGTGAAAGAGAATTTTCACTGTCAAAAGATTTGCACACCAAAATAAAAACATTAGTCACATAGTTCTCACTTTAAATAGTTTATTTAGTAAAATGGTTTTTGCTTTGGCCTTTGAATGCCTGGCCATTTTACCAAAGGATTATATCAGGGTTTAAGAAATTAGAACATTTGTGAATTAAAGAATCTTAAGGGTGTAGTCCATATATTTATTTTACTTTTAAATATGTTGTTAGCTTAAGCAAAAAATGGTTTAGGCTTGTTGTATCCTTGATGTTGGAACATTTAGAACTTTTGTTTATATCTATGTATTGAAATTGCCCCTACCCTAAGATTACTGAATTAGTGGTTTACATTTTTCCCTCTCTGGGAAGTATTGATTCATGGAGTTAACAGTAATTTTGAAGGGTTTTTGGATATCAGGGGCTTTGTACGAATCTTGTCTTCTCTAAAAAGTATTTCATTAAAATTAGATTTTGGATTTTTGTAATCCTAGTTACCTCAACTGAAAGTGGGAAATTCTATTACTGATTTTCAAGGTCTTGGAAAGATTTAAATCAGCTTCTGATTTAAAATGTAATGTTATCATTGTAAGCAGATATGTTTGACGACCCCCCCCCATACACACACACGCATATGACTATTTTTTCCTGAAGCTCATTAACACAGTAAGTGTCCCTGTAACAAAAGTATCTTTTGTAGTTATCATCATTTAGAATTATGTCATTGCAAAGTGGGCCAGATTCCTTTTTTAAACACTGGTCCTTTACCCCAAATTCTGGGCTTTTGCTCTTTTGAGGATAGTGAAAATAAATACACACACACACACAAGTTATGAATTTACTCAGGTGGTGTCCTCTGATCTGCTTTGCAGCATTATCTGTGTAAACGTACAGTTTTTAGTCTGACACCTTCCTTTGTTTATCATAGTCACAGGAGCCACTCAGTTCCTGATTTCTATTGTTTGTTTATGTTCAAACCTACTTCCACAACCTTTTATATAAGACATGCCTCGTGAAAATTTGAAGTGGACACACAAATTTGGAACATAAAAGATCCTAAGTATAGACCTTTCATAATAATTTTGTTTTATCCGTGAAGATTATATTTGTCATGTCCTGTCATTTTTTTCATAGGTAAGTTTCAGGTCAGATTCCTGTTGACTGTTACTGCATATGTTGTGCTTTAGAGCCTATATAAATAACCTTCATTGTTCTGCATAGACTGTAGACATAGGCTGCTTAGAAATTGGGTTATAAATGATTTTTTAGATGTCTCTGTGATTAAGTATCAGTCTAGATTTTTGTCTTTAGACTGTAAAGAATCTAGCCACTGTAGATGCCTAAGAAAGAAATTCTAGTCATTTACGAGAAACAATCCTAAATTGGGCCAGCGATTCTACATTATCCTGATACTGTGTACCCATGGTTCAGCTCCTTAGTTTAGCTTCACCTTGAAATCTTGATACTTCGATGTACCTCTGATTAAAATTATCTGTAGATTATTTTCTTTTATAATCTCCATTTTTTTTTAGTTGTAGTATGATGGGCAATATTGTTAACAAGGAATAATAAACTCTGCCAGGTTGAAAATAACTTACTAAATTTCATAAATTTGCTGTTGGTGGAAATAATCCTTGGCTTTCCTGTGATTAAATCATGATGGAAGACTTATATGCTCTTTGGTCTAAAACATACTTCAAATTGTATATCCTTGAAGCGGATTTCTTTATGAATCAAGTTATCAAGGCCAATGATTTATAAAATACCTATGGAAATGAATTTGCATGTTCAAACAATTTTACTGAGTTCACACATTAAGAGTATGGTATCACGAGATGAACGTAAGTTCTCAGTGTCATTAGAATTGGTTGGAATTAGTTCTAAGTTATTGTCTTGTGAGATTTTAAGACATATTCATTGTAGTTAATGATAGGCCTTGATGTCTACATTCATAAAGGGTTGGATTAAAACATATTAGTTAACTTTTTTTTTTTATCAGCTCCCCTTTGTGCTACTTATTTAATTCACAGAAAAACCTAATGGCAACATTAGGTGCTTCTGGCTTTCCAAAACAAGTATTTCACATTAAAAATAATTGTTATTTGATTAACATCATAAGTTTTAGTAGTATGACTAGTAACCACTTTTTAATTAAAGTATAAGTATTTCATTTGATAGGTGTTTTGTTTTGTTTTTTAATCCTCACCTGAGGATATGTTTATTGATTTAGGGAGAGAGGAAGGGAGAGGAGGAAAAACATCTATTGATTGCCTCCTATAGGCATCCTGACCAGTGATTGAACCCACATCCTTCAGGTGCACGGGACAACACTCCAACCCCCTGAACCACCCAGCCAGGCCGTGATAAGTTTTGATTGTTCATTTTTTGTAAACTAAAATTTGTTAGGATTTCCAATCTTGTTACTTTTTTTAGTATACTGATATCAGGGACATGAAAAAAAATTATTCTTCTATTTTCTTGTATAAAATTTCTAAGAGACTCCTTTCTAATAATAATATTATTCATACCTTTAAAAAATTTTACCATTTTAACCATTTATTTTAAAGATTTTTACCTGCTTTGAGAGAGAGGGGATAGGAGGGAGAAAGAGAGGCAGAGAAACGCCCATGTGTGAGAGATCCATCAATGGGTGCCTCTCGCACAGTCCCAACCAGGGACCCAAACAAGCAGCAACCTTTCAGTCCACAGGCCGGAACTCAGTCCACTGAACCATACCAACCATGGCTATTGAAACCCTTTTAAATTAATAATTTCTCATTACTTGCATTTATTAAATGTCATTATTTACTTAAATCCTTCTTTTCTGTTGTATTGTTTGAATCGGAGTCCAGATGAGGTTGACACATTGTATTAGCTTGACTTTTAATAGGGAACCATTTCTCCTTTGGTTTCTTTTTCCTTTCCATGTATTTGTTGATGAAACTTTGTCCTGTTGACTTGCCCATATTCTTGATTTCACTTGTTGCTTCCCCATGGTAGTGTTTATTTTCCTCTATATTAACATGTTTCTCTATATTTTCTATAAAATGGAAGTAAGGCTAGAGGCCTGGTCTGATTGTTTGTTGTTTGTTTTGTTACTTTGAGCAAGAGGTGGTCCTGTGTTCTTTCTGTTGTGCTGTGTCAGAAGACACATGTCTGGCATCTCTGTTGTGAGGTTGTCAGTCTGATCCTTGCCTAAGTGTTTCTCAGCAGTTATGAAATGGTGATATTCTTACTCTGTCATTCCTTCTGCATTTGTTAGCTGGAACTTTTCTATAAAAAGGATCTTTTCGTCATCAATTGTGGGATTACCTTGAAATACAGAGTTCACATATGAATCAGGATAATGCTGACCTTTTTTTTTCTAACTTTGAGAATGAGTTAGTGTCCTAGCAGCTTCTAAAGGTGACTCATGTTTTTTTATAATCATCATTGCACCTGTAAATTGATGGGTGTTACAATAGTTGATATGTTTCAGTTCACTGCAGTCTGAGACATCAGTTTTACACCTTTTTTTAATCCTGAAATTTTACCATTTTTGGCCATTTGGAGCTCCTTCAAATTGGCTCTCATGTTGACTTGAGTAAAAGCAACATTTAGATTACTGGAAGGTCAAAGAAACAAGTGTAGAAATAAGAAGGAAAGAGAACTTTAAGGTTAGTGATTTTTATCTTGAAATGCAAGAGCAGTGTCAAATTCTGGGCATCAGGTTGTGTTAACTAGTGAGTGAATTATTTTCTCATGTTGTTTTGATGTGTAGAGATGGGGGGAAATCTTCTACCTGCAGTTTCTTTAACCATACTCTCTGATAGAAATCAGTCTCTTATTTTAAGATACTTCACTCCCTGTGATAGAACATTAAATATTTTCAATTATGTTAGTGATTTCTTATTTACTGTGATCTTTGTGCTTGTAGTAATTAGATTGATATAGAACTTAGGGGGAATAAACCAGTATTCTGTATTTTTATCTAATTTAGGGCATGACAAACTAACAGATTTTTTCCCTTGTATCTTTTTAATTTTTGAACTGGCTTATTTCTTGAGGACACTAAAAAGTGTAACTCAAGCTTTGTATTTAGTGAAATTTATTATTGAAAGACGGCTGGCGGCTCTGAAGATTCATTAACATCATGTATTTAGTAATCAAATAGTACTTTAGCTTGATGTGGATTAGAAAATTATATAACCTATTTTCTCTCCTAATAACAAATTTTTTATTAAGTGTAGGCAGGATTAATTTTTAAGATCATTATTTTCTATTAAGTAGTAGTTGCATGTGTTAAAATTGCCAACCTTTGGCAGATAGAGCCAGCTGCTTCTCTAAAATAAAATGTTTAAGAATTAAAAAAAGAAAAAAGAAAGGATGAAAACAAGTGTGGTTGAATTGGTTGCAAGGCTGTGTCCAGTTTTTCTGAGTTTTATATGTGGTCCTTAAAGCAGAAAACTGGTTTCTTTAAGCTTTCATTGGAAACACTGTTTTCAGTTAAGTAGTAAGTTTCCTGTAACTGAATAGCATTTGATAGTTTTGTAAAGCACCTTCATGTTCATTATTTCATTTCATCCTATTTGTTAACATAGACCAGCTGAGTGATATGCCCATTGAAGATGAGAAAATTGTAAGTCATAATGAGCCCAAGAGGCAGTAAATGACAGAGCTGAGACTAGAACAGTTCCGACTGCTGTTGCTCTTGCTTTTGCTGTTACGCTGTTCTGTAATGAACTGAACAACTTCACAAAGTGTATAAATAACAATATTCTTATCAGCCTCTCAGAAACTTTATTCCACAGTGGAATAGGTTGTGTTTTTTTAGGTTGTGTATAAGATTATTAGACTTCTAGATACCTATCTCATTTTGGTTACTATTGAGATTTATAGAAAAGTTCTCATCTAGTTCAAATATGTTATCAACTTCATGAAATAAGAATGTTTAATCTGGCAGGTGACCCAGGGACTGGCTACAGGACAGCATATCCAGCCCTCAGCAAAATATTATTTATAGGTTCTTATGTTGGCATAAATTTAAGCACAGCTTCAAGTCTTTGGTGTGTCTAAAAGTAGTTTACTTGTTGATGAGTGACACATGTTGTGAAGAAATTCTAAAATTATTACTTGTGTAAAGGAATTTATTATTATTTTTTTCCTGTACACAAATTTATTGATCTTAGCTCCACTTTGGGGTCACAGTGATTCATTTTTATTACATTTCCTTTCATTTTACTCAGTATCCTTTAATAACATCTGTGATTTTGTTGTTCTAATGACACAGAGTGTTTTCACCAGTTAATTCCCTTAAGATAATCACTAGAAAATATTTGATCTACCAGTGATTCACCTAGAATTTACATTATTGAACTATGTTTATACACTATATACATTAAGTAAATGTAGAATTAGAACTAAATAGTAGCTCTTAAAATATGAGGAGAAGTGCTTAATGAGATATCTGCAGCCTTAGCCAAATAACCTAAAAATGAAAGCAGCATGTGTTTTGTGGGGTGACATTAAAATTGCTTTGTAGCTTATATGTTAATACTTTCAACAGTGTGAGAATGTACCCAAGAATAAGTCCAGTGGGGAATGGGCAAGGTCTTTACACTATAAAAACACAACTTAAAGGAGACAAAAATGGAAGGACTTAACCATGTTTGTGGGTTGAAAGACTAAGTATTATAAAGGTACCAACTTTCTTCCAGTTGATGTATAGATTTAGCACAATCTTGAGAATTTTTTAAGGCTTTTTAAAGAAATTGACAACCGGATTTAAACAATGTAAATGGGAAAATAGCCAAGAATAGGCCAATCTTATTTTTCAATTACAGTTGACATTCAATATTATATTAGTTTTAGGTGTACAAGATAGCAGTTAGATGATCATAATTTACAAAGTAATACCCCTCACCCCCAATAATTCTACTAAGACAGTCTTGAAGAACACAGAGAAATTAATAACTTTGCCAGATATCAAAACTTACTATAAAGCAAGTTGGACTGGAGCAATCGAACATCCAAATGGGAGAAATGAACTTTTGACTCCTCTTTTACAATATATACACACAAACACAGTTTTCATTCTCAAAGAAATTAACTACCTTGCTTTTATAGTCATGAAGCTAATAAGGAGTAAACATTTTGAGGCCCGGCCTATCTGGCTTATTCAGTGATACCAACTCTACTCCTCAAAGAATGTTTGATTTTTGTGTAACAGTTACCTGGATACATAAAGAATCTTTTCCTGTTTCCTGCATTTAGAGTTTTTGTGAACGTTTAATAAAATTGTGGTAAAATAGATTTAGCCTATTAAGTGTTGGTGAAATAAGTGAGTTTGGGAAAGAAAAAATAAAAGATTAAAAAGCAATGAAAGCCCAGACCTTTCTTCACAGCTGTAAGAGTATTTAAATCTCAACGAGTATTTGTATAAGTGAATTGAGTGGTTTTTTCTTTGTATTTTATTGATGATTTGGTTATGATGATGATGTCTACGTTCTTGTTTAAAAACTTGTTCGATGCCCTACATAGATTTCTACATCAAAGCATTATTTGACGGTCCCCAGTCAGCATGCTCTTGATCACTGTGTTAAAGTCATGCTCTTTAGAATACTACACTTTGAAAAGTTTTATGACACTCACTTGCAGAGTTTCTGTTTTTGCACGTGCATGATTTGTTTTGGGATTTGGGGATGGAGTATGTTTTTCTGGGTAAAATGCTTCTTTCACATTACCTTCCCAACTCGGCCCTCTTCCTGCTACCATAGCAAACCCGTCCAGAGAAAAAATGAATGTGCCTATAATGTTTGTCGAGGGTCATAATTATTCTCCCCAATGTTCATAATTTATTAAGCAAATCTTATGGCTGCAGAAATCCCTGGTAATCATGGTTTTAGAGGAAAATCCTAGCTCTGCAATTTCCCTTCACCCCGATCAGGAAAGGCTTCTGCCTGGGAAATCTCAACAGGAAAATTCAAAAGGAAGTGCAGATATTAGCCTGATTTATTCACTGTCACTGAAAGTAGTAACCAAAGAAAGGAATTCAGGTCAAACCTGAGAGGATGGTTTGATATATGCAGGGAAGTACTTCTACTCATTTGTTCATACTAGATGGCCCATAAAGTCCAGCCCCCTGCTTGTTCTTTTTGGGGTTAGTTTTTAAAGTTGTCTTCATGTTCAACAATCACAGAAGTAGTTACTTTTCACTAAAGATAAAGATTCCGGCAATTTTTTAAGCCGTACAAAAACTAGTCTTTTTTGATGAATAATAGAAATTGGTATGGTTGTAGAAATTATACTGTACTAGTCTGAAGACTGTAGTTCATATGTTAAAAATTCAGTCTATTTAAATGCTCCTTGATGAATGAGGGAAGAGTATTAAATGTCTTCTGTACAGATGGTCTCCCCCTTCCGTTTATATTTTTAAAAAGTTTAGGCACTAGAAGCTAAAAGGTAAGATTACTTAACAAGCAATAGAAGTGGAAACTTTGGTTGTAGTGTGCATCTAATGTTGTTTGCTTACATATTGTCATAAAATGTACAAATTCTAGGTAGCACATTTGACATGTTTATGCTTTTTGCTTTTTATATTAGTCTTCCATTAAAATCATTTGGAAAATTATAATTTTAACTAAAATCACTTTGGTTTTTAAATTCATTGAAGCCTCGTTCTTTCCCCAATAAAATTTTTGTGTCTCTATATAGCACATATGTAGTTAATAATAATTAGAACTATTTAATGTGGTTCACTCCCCATGGAAGCTCAAGCATATCCCAGATTTCTTTTTTAAGATTTATTTATTCATTTTTAGAGAGGGAGAGAAATATCAATGTGTGGTTGGTTGCCTGTTGTATGCCCCATACTGGGAATTGAACTGGTGACTCTTTGATTCGCAGCCTGTGCTCTATCCACTAAACTACACCAGCCAGGGCCATGTCCCAGATTTTAAAAATAGCATATGTCATTAAAAATGTTCTTTGTGGTAGAGTATAACTGAAAGCTTTAAGTAGTTTAACAGTAAAAAGAAATAAGCCCTTAGACATAAGGTAAAAAGAAAATAGTAAAAAGAAAAAGCCCTTAACCTAATCGTTAGCTCTGCATCCTTGAATAAAGTATTTTAGTTTCTCTAAGCCTGTTGGGGCATGAGTAAAGTGGAAATCTTTTTGTCACATAGGGTCGTTAAGGGAATAGACATACGTATTCATTTTCCAGTGCTGCTTTAACAAAGTATTTACAGTTAGGTGGTTTAAAAACAACAGATTTATTGTCTCTCAGTTCTGAGGGCTAGAAGTCTTACCAAGATGTTTGCCAGGGCCCTTTTCCCTTTGAAGGCTGTAGAGGGACAATTCCCCCTTGCCTCTTCCCAGCCTCTGGTGGTTGCTGGCAATCCTTGGCATTCCTTGGCTTGTAGATAACGTCACTCCAGTATGCCTCCCCTAGTACCTGAGGTTCTTCTGTGTTGTCTCTGTCCTGATTTTCCTCCTCTTACAAGGACACCAGTCTTTAGGTAAGAGCCCAGACTAATCCAGTATGACCTTACTTTAACTTGATTACACCTGCAAAGACCCTGTTTCCAAATAAAGCCAAATTCACAGGTACCAAGAATTAAGATTTACACATACCTTTTGTGGAGTAACAGTTCAACTCAGTACCATTTCCCTCTGGTCCCCCAGAATTTACATTTTGGCCCATATGCAAAATACATTTACCCCTTCATCTGAGCATCTCCAAGAGTCAGCCTATTCTAGCATCAACTTGGAGTCTCAAATCTCATCTAAATCAGGTGAGACACTGGATGTGGTTTGGCCTGGGTCCAAATTTCTCTGTACCTGTGGATCTATGAAACCTAGAAAATAAGTCATCTGCTTCCAAAATTCAGTAGTGGGACAGGCATAGGATAGACGTTCCCATTCCAAAAGGGAGACAGTGGAAGCAGTAAAGGAGTTACTAGTCCCAAGCAAGTCTGAAAACCCAGCGGGGCAAATTCCATTTAGTTTCAGGGCTTGAGAACAGTTACCTGCGGCTAGATCCTCTGGCCTCTGTGTGTGTGACTCTGCCCTCAGAGTCATTCTTTATTGTGTCTCATCTCTGTCCCTTTCAGTTCAGGATGGCAGTGCTGCTGATGATAGGAAATTCTTAAAAATACTGTTGGTCATTCATTCATGTCAGGGGGATTTCTGGTCAATCACATGGGCTCTGCTTCCTCAGCACTCTATCTGAATAATCTAAGACTTGTTCACTTCACCAAGTGCTGGGTTCTCTCCCCACCCACCCCCAGTAAAAATTTTTTCTTCAAACTCTTTTCTCTTAATTTACTGTAAGTATATACAAGTTCTGCTAATAAAGCCAGCATAACACATTTCAGCAAAGTTTCTGCCAGTTTATAACAAGGATCGCCTTTCCTCCCATTTTCTCTAACATGTTCTAATTTTCTTCTGAGATCTTACTTGGGAATTTTTAGCATTCATTCACACTTCTACCAACATAGAAACTTCCTTTATCATGTTTCTCTCTGAGCCCTCACCAGAATTGCCTTTAATACCCATGTTTCTACCAAACATCTCTTCAGGGCAGACTGGGCCTCTTCTGTTACATGCCTCAGGATTTTTCTAATCTCTAGTCATTACCCAATTCCACAGACTTTTCTATATTTTTAGATATTTGTTATAGTAGCACCCCATTCTTAGTACCAAAATCTGTATTAGTTTCCTAGGGCTGCTGTGGCAATTTCCATAGCTGAGTGGCTTCAAAGAAAGACTTTCAAGGGCACACACTTTAACACAGTACAGCATTTTATGCAGAGTTCACTCTCTCAGTGCCCAATAAAGAATCCTCAATAAATGGTAGCTAATACCATTAGTTCTTAGAAACTGTGTACAGGAGGATAATGAGACCATTAGTATGCAGACACTTAGGTTGAATTAGGCTCACAGTTTAGGCCGTTTGCTTTTGTTTTTTGTTTAAGATTTCATTTATTCATTTTTAGAAAGAGGAGAAGGGAATGAGAAAGAGGGAGGGAAATACTGTTTGGCCACTCCCCACATTCCACGATCAGGGGACCTGACCCACAACCAGGCATGTGCCCTGACCAGGGATTGAACCAGTGGCCCTTAGGCTCACAGGCCAGCGTTCAACCCGCTGGGCCACACCAGCTAGGGCTGCTTTTTGTTTTTCAACAAAATAATGCATGCCATGGATCCTCAGGGTCTAGCATATAGTATCAATTTTGAATATTAAATGGGCTTTGTAAAGTAGGTAAAGAAAGTGATTATGGTAAAGAAAGTTGAATACATAAAACCTGTTTTAAAAAGAGAGGCCAAGGACTCAGGACAAAGGTTTGTCCAGTGTTGTCCTTTGAAAAGTTTTATCTTTTTATTTTATAGTCCTGGCTGACTGACTACAAGTCACATCACATCAGTTTGGACCATAATGACTTCATCAGTGAAATTATAGTACAGATCTTCATGTCCTGTACACTCTTCTCAGATAGTGACTAAGAAGTGGTAAACGACAGGAATGTCAGTGATCAATTGAAGGGATTGTTAATTCTTTTAACACATTCTGTACAGAGCACGTCTTTCAGAATACCAGTAGCAGTGGTATGAACATATAGACTACCTGTTTGTATGTTTTTAACACATTTTGGAATGATTTCAGATTTGTGGGAAAGTTGTAACAGTAATACAAAAAAATTTCAGCATATTCTCCACCAAGATACTCCAAATGTTATTTTCTCACTTTTGCTTTATCATTTTTCTCTCTCTTCCCCTCTGCATCTCCCTCCCCCCTTATGTTTATGAAAGGAAGTTGCAGGCATAATATCCCTTATAAATATATCAGTGTATTTTTGTAAAAATAAGGATGTTTCTACAAATATAACCACAGTTATCAAAGAGGGCTAAGGAAATTAACAATAATATAATATTATCAAGTGACCTCAATATTTTTGAGGATTACAGGCCATTTGTTTTGCAGAATGTTCCTCAGTCTCATAGATTTTGGATGACATGCTTTCATTGTTTAGAGAACCAAATTTAAAATGTGTAGTGTGTATTATTACAAATTGGGTTTTAAATGTTTCTTATTTTGTAACAACAGGAAGATAGTTCTACCCTGAGTGATTTTTTTTTTTTAGTTTTATAAGTGGAAGTTTAGTCTTCTAGAAGTGAAATTTTGAGATTTTTTTGAAACTCAAGGCAGTTTAACAATATTTTCTGAGGTATGTATTTTGAGTTTGGTGTTGAAAATCTTTAGTGTATCAAGGATAAAGAGAAAATAAGGCTTTATGTTTGAGGTAATGATGAGCAACAAGGCAGAGATGTCAAAAGGGGGGTGAGTAGACATTAGGGTACTACGTGCTAGGAACAACATCGTATAAGAAACAGGTTTAGGATAATGACATGAAAATTAGGCTGAAGAATATGGAGGAGGTACTCCAGCAAGGTGCTGTAGGCTTTTAGTATAAAGTGGCATCAAGTGGCCCTTTGAGTGGGAAAATACAATTATGAAAAAGGTTGGAATGGTAATTATAGCACCCTTTCCTGCTAAAAGGTTAGAAAATTATTAGAGACTGGAATGGGCTAGTGACCAGTTATTGTTGTGACCAGTTAATGGAACTATATAAATAGAAATAAGAATAGTGGACTGGAAGGGTTAATAGTGAGCAAATTGAGACAACTGTTAAGTCACTGAATTCTTTCACTTTTTAGATATTTCATATATGTGTCATGTAGAACTGGAATAAACTTGAGAAGTTGATGTTTGTGGTTTTGGTGTGTGAAATGGCTTGTTAAATTATACACTTTTAAGGAAAGATACAGAACTGGCCCTTAAGCAGTTGATGTTACATAAAATGTTCTTGAATATTTGTTGTGTACCTGTCTGTCAGACGTGTTAGGGACAAGGTTTCTAGCTGTAGGTGAATGCAATTTTATGGCACTTACATTGTAGAGGGCTAAGGACCAAATAAATAATGTGTATATAAATATATATAAAGGATATATGTATATAAATATATATATATAATATATATATAAAGGACGATGGGAAATTGAATGAAGAAGAATAAAGCTAGGGCAGTGAGGACTGAGAGTAAAAGAAGGATGTTCTAATGGAGTTCACTCTGGGATTGTAACAGTTTTACTGCTCCTTGTCCTTTTAACTCTTTTTGGCCTTTAACGCCTCTGTGTAAATTGGCACCGACAGTGTGTCCTTGGCGTCATCGTAGCCCGGTGGCCAGGACGGTGTGTGCAGCGCTGCTCTAGCTAGGCACGGAGTACCGCAGCTGGCGGTGGGTTTTGTTTATCTCAACTGCTACATCTGCATTTTGCAATTTTCTATACATTTTCTTTTTTAAAAGGACACTGTCAAGTACTTTTAAATGGTTATTTGTAATAAGAACAATTTCCTGCTTATATTTATTTTTGTTCCTATTGACTGGCCTTACTGTTCTTTGGAATGGCATGTAACTTAAAGGATTTTTAGTCATTGTCTTAAATGATCAGTATTAGAGCTCTAGGAATAATAAATGTTATTTATTACTGTGATTTCTTATCTGTAAGTAGTATTTTATGGAGAGTATTTTTAAATAAAATATTTTAAAGTAGTGTGTCATTTGAACTTATTGTGTAGTATTGTGGAGGTGGTTAACATCAAAAGCTAATCAGTGTGTTAATTAAGAAATTAGTTTTTAGTATACAAGTATATATGACTTAATGCATTTTTAAATATATTTCAGAAAGTACAGATTAGCCTTCAGTGTTCCATTAACACTGCGAGTAAATTTTAGTCAAACTTTATTTCAGTGGCTTAAAACATAAGTTGGCTAGTTATTTGTAACTTGCTTGTTAATGTAACTCAAGTTTTGTTGGTGGTTTCAGTATTCTGGCATTGGTACTAGTATGTATGGCATTAGTTGTTATGATCATGTTAGGTTTTGTGTATGATTTCAGATGTTATAAGTATGCTGTAAACTAAACTGCCAAGAACAAATAGACTTTTCTCGTGTGTTCTAGTCTTTTCCCCCCCATACTCTCATGGCCACACACATTAAATGAATGTGAGATTTCCCCTTCAATTTTAATTTCTTGTTACAATGTATAAGAATTAGTGGGGTGGATATTTCTTTACTGACTGAATTTTTAGTTTAAGTAACTTTGGTTTGAGAAATGACTTTGACAAAAACATTTGCTGACCACAAATGCTTTGTTGTAGGAGGACTGACAAATGGTAGTGGTCGATATATCTCTGCAGCACCTGGAGCAGAAGCAAAATACCGAAGTGCTTCAGGCACTTCTAGTCTGTTTAGCTCCAGCAGCCAGCTCTTTCCTCCTTCTCGGCTTCGGTATAATAGGTCTGATATTATGCCTTCTGGCCGAAGCAGATTATTGGAAGATTTCAGAAATAACCGCTTCCCAAACCTTCAACTTAGAGACTTGATTGGACACATAGTTGAGTTTTCTCAAGACCAGCATGGTTCTAGGTAAGTAATAGTGCTTTTTGATACTTTCCACTGTGTTTTTTGTTTTGAAAATTGCTACCTTGTAAAAAACTAAATTTCCTTGACTAGAATCATTTGATCTACATAAAAGTTGGAAGCTTTTAAAAAAATAAATTCCTACTATGGATTATATATTGTCTTTTATATTAGGATAAATGATAAAAAATACAGGTTTAAATTTATTAACATTTCCCAGTTTTCTGTGAGAGTTTTTAAAAATATTTTATTTATTTTTAGAGAGAGGGGAGAGGAAAAAAAAATTTGATGTGTGAGAGAAACATTGATCCATTGCCTCTTACAAGCCCCCAACCCAGGGACCTGGCCTGCAATACAGGCATGTGCCCTAACTGAGACTCAAACCAGCAACCTTTGTATCCACAGGCCCATGCTCAGTCTCATTCCGCTGAGCCACACCTGCCAGAGCTGATGATAATTTTGTATAATGAAAATATAACAGTGCCTTTTTATTGGATTATTTTTGTTACATTAACTGAATACATTTAACATCTTAAAATATTCTGAATTACATTTGTGGACTTAAGCATCCCTGATGTATACATTGTCTTAAAAAAAGTTAAAAATCACTTAAATGCTTTTGTGTTCTTTTATAGATTTGTATTCGGTATACCTTAACATTTGTTACAGAAATATTTGGTGACTTTGTACATTAAATACATGTAGTGTAATACTTGAATTAGTGTTTTCAAGATACAGCACAGGAAGAAAAATAGAATTCTAACATCAAATTTGAGATCTTTTTTGTATTTTTAAGGTAGACCTGAAATTTTTAAAAAATAGTTGTTGATAGATAGCTGCATACAAATTTTATCTCCCTATAGTTGAAAGTTCCTTAAGAGTAGCAAGTGAACCTTGTGTCACTCAAAAGGACCAGCCTAAAAAGCATAAAGAAAAGAAAGAAAAATGGCTAGCTTATAAGGAATTCAGTTGTGTTAATGAACTTTATTTCTTTTTTTTTTAAAGACCTGAACAGACAATTCTTTTTTTTTTTTTTTTAAGATTTTATTTATTTATTTTTAGAGAGGGAAGGGAGAGAGAGAGAGAGAGAAACATCAATGTGCGGTTGCTGGGGGACATGGCCTGCAACCTATGCATGTGCCCTGACTGGGAATCGAACCTGCGATGCCTGGTTCGCAGCCCGCGCTCAATCCACTGAGCTACGCCAGCCAGGGCTTGAACTTTATTTCTAAGGGTTTTTTAAATTATGTTGTAAAAAGATATAGTAATGGAGTATGTATATTATGAAAAATACATGACTAACCAGTAAAAATGTTTGTAATTTTCTTTTTCATTGATTATAATGCCATTGGAACTAACTTAAGAAAGATTAAACATCTTTATATCCATATTTTTTTGCCATTCTAAATAGTTTTTAAGTTAAGATATTACAAAAGAAATGCTTCATAACTTGTTCCTTTTATTTTACATTGGCTGTCCACAGTAAAGAGTGTGTTAAAGGTCTTTCTGGAAATAATTGTATCTGTGTGGGTTGGAGGTGTTCAACACTCAGGTTGGAGAGATTTTGCAGAAGCTTGTTTTCAGTGTACTGTCATACCATTGAAAATTTTTCCCACATAGGTTCATACAGCAGAAACTAGAGAGAGCTACTCCAGCTGAGCGACAGATGGTGTTTAATGAAATTCTACAAGCAGCATATCAGTTAATGACAGATGTTTTTGGCAACTATGTTATACAAAAGTTCTTTGAGGTAAGCACCAATACATGCTTGTATTCCCTATCTATCCAGGCATATGCTTAATGCTTAGAAAAGCTCTGGAAGTTGGGTAAGAGTCATTTTTGCATAAAAATATATGAGCTTTGGTGGAATCTTTGCAAATCATATTAAATAATATTATTATATCCACAATATTTAAAGAACAACCAAAACTCAAATAGACAACCTAGCTAAAAAGTGGACAAAGGACTTGAATAGATGTTTTTCCATAGAAGATACACAAATGGCCAATAAGCACATGAAAAGAAGCCTAACACCCATAGTCATTAGGGAAATGCAAGTCAAAACCACAGTGAGATTCCACTTTACATCTATTAGGATGACTGCAGTACAAATAAAATGTAAAATAAATGTCAGAGATGTGAAGAAGTTGCAACACTGGTGCTTTGCTGGTGGGAAACGTAAAATGGGTCGGCTGCTGTAGAAAAAGAGTTTGGCAGGTCCTCAAAAACTAAACAAAATTACTGTACAACGCAGCAGTTCCCACCTTAGGTATGGACAGGATAGGGCAAAGTAGGCTTATTGTCATGAGTATACAAAACATAGTTTATTCTTACGCTATTTACATGTGAAAACTGTAAGCCTACTTTTGTCCCACCCTATGTATACCCAGAAGAATTAAACACAGGGACTCAAATGCGAAAGTGTTCATTTCAGCATTATACAGGGTAGCCAAAAAAAGGTAGAAACCACCCAGATGTCCGACAGATAATGAATAAATAACATAAGGTATATGTACACAATAGAATATTATTCAGCCATAAAAAGGAATGGGGTTCTGATACATGCTAAAACATACATGAAGCTTAAGTGAAATAAGCCAGATACATAAGGACATTGTAGGGTTCCGTCTATGTGAAATAATCTGGAATAGGCAAATTCACAGAGACATAAGGTAGATCAGGGTTTACCAGGGGAGGGGTGGAGCACAGCATTACTGCTTATACATACAGCATTTTGTTGGGAGCAGTGAAAACATCAGAAACAGATTGGGGTTGATGGTTGCACAACAGTGTGAATATAATTAATGCCACTGAATTACACACTGAAAAACAGTTAAGATGGCGTTATATACAGGGTCTAACACAAATAATGCCCCCTTTTTATCATAAAAATCTTTTATTACAAAATTGTAAGCATGTAATTCTGTAACATAACAATATCACACTTAAGCACACCATATGACATTTTAGGTAAAATGTTCAAATTACTGTCCGTCTCATGCTAGACATTCATGTACCATACCAACCACACTCAGTGGCGTTATTTCTGCCAGACCCTACATTTTATCACAAAAAGTTTTTTATTAAAGTATTGGCATGCAATAGTAGTTTCAGATGTACAACACAACAGTGATTCAACATTTATGTACCTTATGAATCACAAAAATGCTTTCAAAAACACGGGCCTACGTTAAAAGGGAAGGTTAATATTAATCCTGATTAATATCTGAAAATATAAAGCATTGAGAGTCAGTCTTAGGTGAAGCAGCGAATAATGATGCAGTCTTTATTGGATTTTGTAGGTATCACCCCCCTTTTTTTTTTTTTGCAGTTGACCTAATAATTTATAATTAAACATCTGTGTTGTATAGTTTATGCCAAAATGTGGTTGAGAATTATCTAGTCTGAATGTATGGCTCAGATTCATTATAATAAAAGATGAGGGTTGTTTGTTTGAAATGAAAAGTGAAGACATATGTTAGTAACAAGGAAATTTTGGATGGTGTGACTGGACCCCAAAGGTCCACGTGATCATTTTAAGCATGTGTGGATTGCCTTGATTAGCTTTTACCTAAATGCCTCCTTCCTGCATAATTCCCAAATGTGATACTTTACGATTTGATGCAATAGACTGCAAATGGGGGGTTATTCAAGTACAAAGTACCATGGTCACTTTTTAGTAATACTATTTTCTCCTCTGTCAGTTTGGGAGTTTGGATCAAAAATTAGCCCTGGCTACTCGTATCCGTGGTCACGTCCTGCCCCTAGCCTTGCAGATGTATGGCTGCCGTGTCATTCAGAAAGCATTAGAGTCCATTTCATCTGACCAGCAGGTAATTGTAAGTTAAGACACAGTTTTTGTACTACTTTATTTTTCTTTATCTCACAATAATCTTGGAGTGAAATATAAATGTTTACACAGTTAGACAAAAAGATGTTTTAAATTTCTCTCAAACAGTAAATTATTCATTAAAAGTTACAGAACGGATCTTTGTTCAGTCTCCATTCTCTTCATCTTTTCATCTATAAATAAAGATATTTGAATACTTACGATGTGGCAAGGAGAGTGCTAAATTATGGGTTTAGAAAAAGCAAATAAGTTTGCTTTTTTGATTTCCCATCATATTGGAAATAAATTTTACTGTTTTTCAGAGTTTATGTGGATTATACTTATATTTCTTCATAAGAATGAAATTTTAAAAATCAGATATATGTATATATAGTTTTTAAAAATCTCTCTCAACAGGAAAAGTAATTTAAGAATTCTTGTAACAAGATTTATAGTTCTTTAAGAGAGAGAAAAGAAAATACATATAAATTAAATGGGAATATACTGTGTTCTTGGAAAAGTCTAAATATTTTAAGTTAAGGGATTAATGCAATATGAATCACATACTAGTGGGAATTTTCCTTTTAACTGATGAAAATAATGTTTTAAATTTTTAAAATTGATTAAGAATGTTAAGGAGAGAAGGGTAAGAAGAAATGCTGATGTGCTAAATTTTTAAAATAAACTGAAGCATCACTAATTACATGGTTCTCATTTGAGATAAACAGATTATTAAAATGATATTCATAACCCCAGATACTGTTTTGTATATGTCTGGGTTAAGTAATACAATTAAATATAATAAGGATAAGAAAGTAAGTATTTTATTAAAAGATATTCTTGCCCCGGCTGGTGTGGCTCAGTGCTTTGAGTGCCGGCCAACAGACTTGAAGGGTCACTGTTTTGAATCCCAGACAGGGCACATGCCTGGGTTGAAGGCCAGATGTTCCCTGTTGGGGACATGTGAGAGGCAACCAATAGATGTTTCTCTCCCTCTCTTCCGCCCTCCCTTCCCATCTCTCTAAAAAATAAGTAAATAAACTTTAAAAAAATATATTCTTAAGTAGTAAGTTTAGAAAGAGATCAGCTTTGACTCTCAACCCACATACATACAATGAAGTATATTTCATGGTTAAAAGCAATAAAAACAGCCATGATTGGTGTGGCTCTGTGGATTGAGTGCTGGCCTATGAACCAAAAGGTTGCTGGTTCGAATCCCGATCAGTGCACATGCCTGAGTTGCAAGCCAGGTACCCAGTTAGGGGGGCCATGGAGGCATCCTAGAGGTATCTGATCCACATATCACTCTCACATTGATGTTTCTCTTCTTCTCTTTCTCCTTCCCTTCTCCTCTCTCTAAAATAAATAAAATATTTTTAAAAAGCAATAGGAATATATGGATGGGGTTGTGTGTGTGTACATTAGTCACAGCATTGAAAATCTGTGAGAAAATAATATTTCTCTAGAGGAAATCCTGAGTAGTTGAAGTTATATCACAATAGAGAAAAATCTACAAATTTGATTATGTAGTCAAGCTTAGACCTTTCCTGCTATCTCAAACTGGTGTAAATAATTTAACAATCTCTTAAATTTCTTTAACATTTGAAAATATAAAGCACTTAGGAGTTAAGTGTTAGATGAACCAGTTAATGAATAATGGTATGTTGTCTGTCTGGATTCTTAAGTACATTTTATTCTGTAATTTCTTGTATGAGCAAGCGTCTGCTGTGTCTCAGCAGGGCTCCTATGTAATTATGCGAGAATGTAGGTGAGTTCTTTAGGTGAGAGAGATTTGAAATATGAACACCTTTACAGTGTTGTGCACTCCCATTTTTCGCAGTACTACTCACAATTGCACTGGTAAGACGCATGGATTATTGTGTGGCTACCTATATTTATCTCAAAGGAATAAGATGTGTATTTAACGAAGTTTTACAAATTTGTAAGAAAAAATAATAAGAGCATTAGCTTTAAAAAATATGCAGTTAGTAAATATACTTGCTGAAAATATGTTTAACCTTATTAGTTGAAAGGGTCATTTTTGTCCATTAAATTAGTAAAAATCTAAAATCTCTGAAGAATTGCCCTGGCAGGTCCATACCTGCTCAGTTGGTTGCAGCAGCATCCATAACCTAAAGGTCACAGATTCAGTTCCTGGTCGGGGTGCATACGTAGGTTGCTCGTGCATACTGGAAGGAAACCAGTTGATGCTTTTCTCTCACATCACTGTTTCTCTCCCTTCCTCTCTCTAAAAGCAATGGGGAAAAAATGTCCTTGGGTGAGGATTTAAAAAAAAAACAAGATTATAGAAAATAAATCTCCCATCAATCTGTTTCTGAAGAAGGTATTAAATGTAGTAAATAAAAGCCATATTGAAGCAAATTGTAGGCAGAATAAAAAAGTCCAACAGCCCTGTCTGGTGTAGCTCAGTGGATTGAGTGCGGGCTGCGAACCAGGCATCACAAGTTCGATTCCCAGTCAGGGCACATGCCTAGGTTGCAGGCCATGTCCCCCAGCAACCACACACTGATGTTTCTCTCTCTCTCTCCCCCTCCCTTCCCTCTCTAAAAATAAATAAATAAAATCTTAAAAAAAAAAAAAAAGTCCAACAATAATTTCTCCATAGTTGAAATAATATGGGAAAATCACATATCCCATAAGAGCTTAGTTTCTTTCCTTTTCAGTGCATTTGGACTCATGCAGTCATTTAAAAGAATTATTTGGGTCCTTCCTGGTGTGGCTCAGTGGCTTGAGTGCTGACCTGCCAACCGAGAAGTCTCTGGTTCAATTCCCAGTCCCAGGGCAATGCCTGGGTTGTGGGCCGGGACCCTAGTTGGGGGCATTTGAGAAGCAGCACATGAATTGATGTATCTCTCTCACATTGCTGTTTCTCTCCCTCTCCTCTTTCTAAAAGTAAATAAATAAAATCCCCTCTCTCTAAAAGTAAATAAATAAAATCTTGAAAATTAAAAATTATTATTTGGGGGGAGGGTCGTGCCAAGTACAGAAAAAGTTCTGAATCAGTTATGTTAGTTGTCAGCTGAGAATAATGAGGGTAAGGAAAATGTACACAGTGAGGATAGTAGTTTAAATATCCAATTCCTCACTAATGTGTAGTTCAGCAAATATAATTTACATTATAATCTTGGAAAATGTTTTAGTAATTTTCACCTTCATTGACTTTTTGCTGATTATACTCTGGGGGCAGGATTTTAAACTTCAGTACGTTAAAAAACATCACAAATAAAATTTTGAATATATTTTTGTTCTCATTGTAGTATTTTTTGATCCCGTTACATTGTTTGATTAGGCAATTATTTAACTGTTATCTTCTCTTTTGCAGAGTGAAATGGTGAAGGAGCTAGATGGCCATGTACTCAAATGTGTGAAGGATCAGAACGGGAACCACGTTGTACAGAAGTGTATTGAGTGTGTTCAGCCACAGTCCCTGCAGTTCATCATTGATGCGTTCAAAGGACAAGTAAGATTTCGGGGGGGGGGGGCTTCTATCTAGTTCTCAAGGAATTATTTTAGATTTTGAGTGTTAACACATTTTTCATACAAAAAGAGACAAAATAGTGACTGTGAATTAATGTGCATTAATGCATTATGTGCGTTAATTTCTGCCTCTTTTTAGAGTGAGTCTACAGCTTTATTTTTTTGAAGCTGAGTAGTAGAAATGTGAATTTAATTACATTACTTTAAGAAAGAAGTAAGATAACCTTTGTTAGAATTATAAAACCAACATTTTCCAAATTTCTTGGGAGAGGAGGGAGGAAGACTTAAAACTGTGTAATAAAAGACATGGTAAATATTAATTAGTCACTAATACATAGTAATTAATAGTTCCTAATTACAGTATGCACTATCTCCACCCCACAATACATTTCTTTTCATTATTACATGCCCTCCATCTTAGGTTCCTTTTAATCAAAATGCCTGTTAACTCCTAAATTGAGTACCCTGTGGTGGTGGTCATACTAAATGTGAATTCCCCACCCCTCTAGCTTAAATTAATTTAGCATGTCATCAGAAACCTGTCTGTGTTATAGATCTTCCCCAAAATGTCAGAGAATAGAAATTTAAGTCTTCCCGTTGTTTTAAGGTATTTGTACTTTCAACTCATCCTTACGGCTGCAGAGTGATCCAGCGCATCCTGGAGCACTGCACTGCGGAGCAGACCTTGCCGGTCTTGGAGGAGCTCCACCAGCACACAGAGCAGTTGGTGCAGGTACATACTCCCTAGTAATTTGAAATGTTTTTATGGAAATGGTTCTGATATTTGTTAGGAAATGATTTTTAAAAATTAATACACTGTAGAGACACAGATAAAACCCTACATCTTTTTTAAAATAATCATTATTCATAAGGGACAACTTAAGGAAAATAATTTCTAAATATCTGTACTTAGGATCAGTATGGCAATTATGTTATTCAGCATGTACTGGAGCACGGTCGACCTGAAGACAAGAGTAAAATTGTTTCCGAAATCAGAGGGAAGGTCTTAGCCCTGAGTCAACACAAATTTGCCAGGTATTGCAGTATTTTCTAATTCTGTGGATCTGTTCCCTCAATTCTTGGGCTTTTATTAGTAAGCAAAGCTATGCGTATAGAATGTAACATTGGCGTATACCCTTTAGTAGAGTCAAAAAGCATATATAGAACATTGCTTTTATTCTTAAAGAATCTACATAACAAATTGGTTTGTCCGTGTTCTATTTTTGAAGTCTGTAGTTAGAAAATTATTTGTCCCCAAGACCTGTAAATGCAATTTAATTTAGTGCATGTTTGTGAAAGTCTCGGGCCTTATTAATGACCTAGTTTCTGCTTTTAAAAATTACAGTTTTTATTACAGTTTAATTATAATTTTAAGAGGCCTATAATTAAACTTGTGGAAGTCCAATATGAGTTCTCCTGTGATACTTGTTTCTGTTTTAAAAGTAACTTGTAGAGATGAGCCCTGGCGGGGTGTGGGTAGCTCAGTTGGTTAGAACGCCGTCCCGGTGTGTCAGGGTTGGCGGTCGGTCCAGTCTCCAGTCAGGGCACGCAGAAGAAACAGCCAGTGAGTGCATCACTCAGTGGAACAACACGTCTGTGTTTCTCTCTCTCTCTTTCTCCCTCTCTCAAAATCAGTCAATAAAAATTTTTAACAAAAAGTAATTGTAGAGAATTAGGAGAGACCCATCTTGATTCTTTTGTCTTGTTGTATTGAGCAAGTTCTTTCAAAAGCCAAAGAAATTTTTTTCTTCTTAGATTTTATTTATTTATTTTTAGAGAGGGAAGGGAGGGAGAAAGAGAAACATCAATGTACAGTTGCTGGGGGCTGTGGCCTGCAACCCAGGCATGTGCCCTGACTGGGAATTGAACCTGCGATGCTTCGGTTCGCAGCCCGGGCTCAGTCCACTGAACTACACCAACCAGAGCTTAAGAAATTTTGCTATAAAGAAAAAAGGTACAATATAATTTTTTGTGTTTGTACTTTAATTTTCAGCAATGTAGTAGAAAAGTGTGTTACTCATGCCTCCCGTGCTGAGAGGGCTTTGCTGATTGATGAAGTTTGCTGCCAGAATGATGGTCCTCACAGTGCCTTATACACCATGATGAAGGACCAGTATGCCAATTATGTGATTCAGAAAATGATTGATATGGCTGAACCTGCTCAGAGGAAGATAATCATGCACAAGGTAAATACATTTGGTAGCACTTAAAACAGTTGATTCAATTTGTGTGACTTTAGGCTACATATCTCATTTCCTTAGGCTTTAATTTTTTCATATGTGTTATACTGGGGAACAAATCTAAAATGAATGGATAACTTTGGCAGATAGATGTAGGTATGGTATACCCTTTTATTCCATTCTCAAGGTAATCTGCTCAGTAAAATCACATTCATTTCTCATGTATTTATCTTCCTTTAAAATATTTTTCCCTTCTGCATCTTATGTAGCTGTACTCGATTTTTCATTTTACATGGGTCAAACATTGATTTTAAATCATAGGCTAGTTATAGTTTCCTGTGGCGCTGGTGGCCCCTCTGTTGCTGTTGGCCCATTAATAGTTCGCGAATCGTGGTTTGCTTAGTCTCTGAACTATTGTGAGAGTAGAAGTTTGGGCCAATTGCATGGAACAGAGCTGCTTTCATAAACAGCTTTCCTTGGGTTTGAATTTGAAATTTCCAATTACTATTCAAAATTACTCAGGTTTGAGGCACTTTTTTAAGAAATCAGAAACTAAGATAACTTAGACTCCTAAGCAGATTATTTGTTTTTCAGATTCGACCTCACATTACTACTTTGCGCAAGTACACCTACGGGAAACATATACTGGCCAAGTTGGAAAAATATTATTTGAAAAATAGTCCAGACCTAGGGCCCATTGGAGGACCACCAAATGGAATGCTGTAAAGGAGAAAGGGAAAGAAGATAATGTGACCGTGTGAAAAGAACATTTATTTTGTGAATTATCAAAACACAACTCAACTATGAATCTTCAAAAATTTTTTTTAAGCAAAACTATTTATTGACTTTACTCATCCATTTGTAAATTTTTTAAGGTTCTTGTGTATATTTGGGGGGTGGGAGTGGTGAATTATAAATTATATTTCGCCCTGAGTGGACACCTATCAGATTGGATTGCTGGCAAAGCACAGAATGCCTGTATATGATGTAACTGTATGAGAAAAAAGCTGTCACATATTTTGTAAATTTTTACCTTGTAAAGTCACAAAAATAGTTTTTAAAGGAAAAAGTACAGTATTCTTTTAATAAACTGGCTTGCAGTCTGCTAGGTCGACAGACCCCATAGCACACCAGGTTTATAGAGATGTATATAGGAATAGAGTCTTTTTTTGTCCTTTGTGTGGAGCTTTTTATAACAGATTAACAATCAACTACATAGATATTATTAATATTTTAAAAAGAAAGTTAAGTTGTATTTTGGTAATTCACAAACTATCATGCAAATAAAACTGAGCAAGTAAGACAAGAATGAAATGATTTGCAATGAAAGAACTTCCATCATTTGCAGTGGATGAGATTTTAACACAAACACTGCCCTGAGACGTCTCTGGCATGTACAGAAGCATTGTATATACTTACAGATGTTGTCGTCGTGAGAGGTAGGAGAACAATCATGGTGACACCTCATCAGCGAAGTGCGCTGACGGAGAGTTAATGCCCACTTTAACTTTTCTGTTCAATGTGAGGTGAGCAAGTGGAGATTTGTATATTGTTTTGCTTAGAGAATTACAAGGACATGATGAGGAAGTGTTGAGCTTTATTTTGCTTTTTCATAGTAGATTCAGAAAGTAGGAACCAGATAGAGGTGAAAAGGGGGCCACTGAACAGTGAATTTGATAGCTCAGCATTTAAGCATGATTACATACTCAGATAGCTTTTTTTGCTTCCTATAAATATATGCATTGTGTGTGTAGTAATAGATGGTAAGTTTACACTTTGAAAGCAAATCTCGTTTCAGTGTTTATTATGAAAACCTTGCTAATTTAGTAGTGATGCTTTCCTTGGTTGTACAGGTGTACATTTGTAAACCTTCATGCTGTAAATGGAGTTTGTTTTATCTCTTTGGGATACCTTTGCATTTTAGTGTACATTTATGTCCCTGCCCTCTCTGACCTGGCATATATGTTGTATAATGTAAATTTATTTCTCCCAATCAAGAGTGATTTTTTAAAAGTTTTTTATCTTTATATGGTTTCAGAAGTATGACCCACCTTTCTTTTTATTGTGAGAAACATTTTATTTTATAACATAATTGACTCTGTTAATACAGACATCCTAGGATTTGGATCACTTTCAAGAAGTCAGGGTATTATGTGTAATAGAAAGTATTGGACTGAGATATTTGGTTACCATGGAGGCCAATGCTTTTTCCATCTTATTAAATGTGATGTGACTTTTTTTCTTTGTACAGAAGAGTACTGTATTTTTGGATAGCCTACTCCCAAGTAAGAGCAAATCTGTATGATAACATTTTTTTCTCTGGACATAAGACATAACAGTAACATGATGTACATTTACAAGCGGCCTTATGTACATTTCCCAACAATCTTTTTAAGGCAAAATTGTGACCATATATGTATAATTAAAATCGTTTTTAATCCTTTGCCTATGAAAATATTTTGGAAAAAAACTTGCTTTGTATATTCAGTTTCTGAAAGATAAAGAAAGTGCTTTGTATTTTGTTGAAGTCAGTATTTTGTATAAAACATTTATGTTGACCCAATTATGTTTAGTGCTGAAAACGGATGAACCATGTTCTCTCTTCAGAGGGAACATGTAAGGGGTCGGTTAGGAATCTGCAGAAGAGAAGCGGTCTTCTGAGCACAATATTAAATACAAAGATTTTACCCCTCAGCTGCTCATATCACAACCCTAAAAATAATGGCATAAAGTTCGGGGTGCCAGGCATACTTTCTCCCATTTGATGTTGAGTTACTTTCGTTTTTTAACCCAACATTCCATGATGAGGCCATTAAATCCAACCACTTGTCACTGTCACTTCTCATAGTCACACTGGTCCCTCAGCACATCCTAGTCGCAGAAGCAGTGCTTTCCCCCACTGGAAGGTTCTCTCTCTCCCCCTCCCCTGCCTTGCTTTGCCAACCTCAGAAGTGTCCAACTTCTGTTCCCAGCATCAGTCAGCTCCTGGCTTCAGGATCAAAGTTGTCCTTGCATAAGATTGGTGGGGACTTCCCTGGATGTACATAACTGAATTCCTGATTTTCCTTTAATCCTTAGCCTCTGTTAGCACCGGCAGTAATCTCTGCAAATTTGCATGTCCAAGAGGATAGCACATTGGGAAACTGAGTCCTCTTCTGGGGTCCCGATGGCCCCGTGTGTCCTGATGTTGACAGCCCAGTCATCCCAAAACTGCAGGGCCTATTCCAGAAAAAGTCATGTTTCTGTAGACCTTTTATGGCCTGCCACTCCCAGTGCCCACCTCTGATTTCCCCTTTTAACCGGTTGGTGTGGGGTTTCGGTAACAGCCTGGGAACGGCATTTCGAAGAAAGGGACTTGATTGGGCAGGACCACTTAGGCTGTGCTCCTGAGTGTCTCCTTTTGACATGGATTGTTTCTGGACCAGTTTGTCTAAGTCCTGGCTCTTATTGGTTCATATGAAATAATGTTACCTTCACTACTTTGTATATTATGTATAAATTAGACAATGAAAACTGTGTGAATAACATTGTATGAAATAAACCTGGTCTTGTGTTTTTCTCTAGATAAATACCCCTTTGTACCTCAGTTATAATTCAGGTTGCCCATTCAAGTTTACTCTGACTTAAGGAAAACGAAAACATTTTTCTCACAAGGACACCAGCCTGGGGCCATTGATGACTCTGATAGTATTAATCCTACCTTTTGATTAAGGATTTCTGTCTAATTATATAGAGTGATTACACACTTCTGTGGAAGCTAGGGCTGTTTCCTTATGGATAACGTGATTTCAAGGGGTTTTTGGAGTGTTGAATCAAATCCCTTATCTTTACCGGCAGGTATTTGCTTCCGTTGCACCTGTACTTCAGGAGACAGAGTTGTTTAAACAAGAGTAGTCTTGAGTTGAGGCCTGGGTTTAGTTTTGCCTCATTTATAAACCTTGTGAATTTGGGTGTGTGAGAGATCTAAGTTAAGGGCCTGCCTTCAGGGCCCTTACCACGGGGTAGTGCTGTTGTTAAATCCTCAATGATAAGAGTTTTAAGAATTGAGAATATGTAAAGATACCTAGAACCTAGTTCACAACCAATGCTAACACTGTTTCCATTTTCCTATCCCTTCTGTAACCATGTAAATAAAAGGCTCACATAATTTGATAGCATCCAAAATGGAGATTATGTGAAAACTAAACGGGAAAAGGAGTTTTTATCGTACACATTGTTCACCTTCAATCTTAGTTTTGTTTTGCTTTGTTTCTATTGTAAGCTGAAGTCAACTCATCTGGAATTGTTGACTTACCCACTTTCTGGTGAAAAAGACTCAAAGGGAGGTCTGTGTGACACCCTCCCGCTCTCACTTTGCAACCTAAGGACAAGTGAGCTGGGTGGTCTGTTTGTCCCCACGACCGTTTTCTCAGGACGGTGAAGCAGGGCAGGTAGGGATTGCAGAGAAACGGCCAAGGGGCCGCGTTCACCGCCTGCCTTGCCCACCCGACTGGAAGGACTGGACTTCCGTAGCGTCCTCGGGGTTCCCATGCCCATGACTCTCGGTGCATTCATGTAGGGAGGCCAGCGAGAAGGAACGGGGTTCTGTGGCACGCCGGACTGGCTTCCAAGAGGCTGCGGTGGGCCTCGAGCACGGCCCCAGCGGCGGAGGAGGTTGGGCCCTGAGAATTGTGAGCCCTCTAGCCCTCCAGGTCACCTGCCTGTAGAGTAGGAATGGTGCCATCACTGCCCACAGAAGGTCGGGTCTGAGGGCCGCGTGACACTAAGCACCTCACAACTGCGGCATAGGTACACACACGAGCTGATGGTTTTTGTTGACCGTCGCCGCCTCCACGTTCTGTGAGCCACTCACTCCGATGTTCCAGTCACACAAAACTGTTTTCTGACTTTTTTACCAGGGCCTTCCACCAAATGAAGTTCCCCTGTATTCTACTCGGTAGTTTAAGAAATTGCCTACATTAACGTTAGTTCAAATTTTCTTGGACACCAGTGTTGTGGATCGCTTTGCTGGAATTAGGCGGCCCAGGTTCCAAGCTGTTTAGCTTTTACAGCGTTAGACAGTTTGGTCTTTGAAGCCTTCGTTTCCTCGTGGTGTAGGTAAGGGAGATGGTAACCACCTCTTAAAACAGGATTAAATGAGAGTATATGTGACCGGGGGATGGGCAGTGAGTACTCTGACTCCTACAATATGTTAACTAAAATCTTTTAATTTGCCTACGTAGCCTCAAAACGTGGTTTAAAGCTCATTTATGTTTCTGCAAGTGAGCTGATTAAAGTTGCAGATAAATCACTGAACCACTAGGAAAGCTATCAAAGATACGATTAACTTTACAGCACGTTAATACTTTTTCTTGGTACTAAACAAGTAATGGGGCTTGGCTCTGAGGTGTGTGGCCGCCAAGAGATGGCAAGGAGGTGGAAGGCAGTGTGGCGCAGGCACACACGCACCACTAGGAAAGCCGGTGAGGCTCGGAAGCTGCTGAAACCTTGGGACAGACAGACTCTGGTTCCGGACCATCCACCGATTTCTGCCACTTCTCACACCCAGCCCTTGCCTCGTGTTTCCTGAGCAGTTAGTTGGAGAGCCCTTTTTCCTGTGATTATGCTCTGGTGAAAGGAGAGGTCCCCTGGCGGATCGATGTTTTGCCGAGTGCTCATTTAAAGAGCCCCCACGGATCGTCGGTAGGTGTCTGCCTTGAGAGTTGAGCCGTAGTGGTAGCCGAGCAGGCAAAAGCCACTGGTGCACAGTGTGAGGTTGACGTGAAGGGAGCCGTTAGCACCCCTCAGTGATTTCTGCCAGTTTGGCTTAGAGCAAGGAATAGTGTTGAGAGAAGTCTGTCTACTGGCCTTCCACACCATTTCCTCTCGGCATCTGCCTGGACAACCAAAAGAAGGCACTAAGCAGTGGGTACTTAAAGATCAGAGACCCAGAGGGTCTCACCCAGCCCTTCACAACTATCACAAGACACCACAGTCAGAGTCTGCAGAAGATACGAACCGGTGCCCGTGACTCCTGGGCGTGGCCGTCTCTGACTTCTGGCAAGTGAAGGGCTGCTTGAGCAGGTCTGGAGGCGTGTTAGGGGCATCGTTGGTGCCCATGCAGTGGGTTGAGTAGGAGGCTTTCTCCCAGTGCAGGACTAAGTCTTGACTGTGTCCCCAGAACCTAGGTCATGACCAGAGAGAGCCTGTGGAAACGTAACAAGTGGAACAGAGGGGATTTAAAGAAATTTTTTCATTAAGATATAACTGACATTATACTTCAGCTGTAAAAAATGATTTGCTGTACGTACAGGGGTGGGCAAAAGTACGTTTGCAATAAATAATACTACAAGAATAAATTTTTGCATGCTCAAACTATAAACCTGCCCTGGCTGGTGTAGCTCAGTGGATTGAGTGTGGGCTGCGAACCAGGCATCGCAGGTTCGATTCCCAGTCAGGGCACATGCCTAGGTTGCAGGCCATGTCCCCCAGCAACCACACATTGATGTTTCTCTCTCTGTCTCTCTTTCTCCCTCCCTTCCCTCTCTAAAAATAAATAAATAAAATCTTAAAAAAAAAAAAACTATAAACCTACTTTTGCCTATCCCTGTATTGCAAAATGACCACTACAATATGTCTAGTTACCCATGATCACAGTTACAGAAACTTCCTTTATGATGAGTACTTTTAAGATAAACTCTCAACTTTCAAATTACTACAGTACAGTCTTGTTAACTACTGTCACCAAGCTGTGCACTACATCCCCATTTTTAGGGCCATGAATCTACTCTGCATGATACTGTAAGGGTGCATACATGACATAGGTGTGTCGAGACCCACAGAACGACAACACGAAGCGTGAACCTGAATGCAAATTCTGAACTTCAGGTGATGTCTCGATAACGCTCATCAGTGTAATGGATATATGGCCCCATGCAAGATACTAATAATAGAGGGAAGTGCACAGCAGGAGAAGGGGGAGTACCTGGCCGCTCTCTGTACTTGTCTCAATTTTCTGTAAACCCACAGTGCTCTTAAAAAAATATATTAATTAGGGGGAAAGGGAATGGGGAGAAAAGGAGAGAGGGAAAGAAAGCCGCTGTCCACGCAGGGCCAGGTTCACGGTGGGCTCTCAGCAAACAGGAGCCAGTGCACGGAAGGGCTGTGCAGTCTCTGAGAGTCGGACCCCCACAGGGCCCAAGAGGTGGTGGATGAGCTGGAAATGCACACACTTGATGACCTGTGGCTTCAGCTGGTCCTTCCCACAAAGGGATGTGGGTCCAGCGTTACTAGCTCCTGTGATTCTGCTAGAAAATTAGAAGCCTGGACTCTTTGGGTAACTCCGTATGGAAACAATTTTTTAAACCCCGTGGGGGGCGGGGGGCGATGTCTGCAGGCCAAGTGCAGCCTTGGGGCTGTCGCTTGGGACTCTGCCTAGTGAACCCAGTCGCAGTGGTGGAATGCGGAGTCAGCTTCCAGCAGTGGAGTCAATTTGCAGGCGTACCCTGGGGCTGGGTGAGGCTCACAGGTGTGTGCATGCGCACACGTGTGCCACACACAGGTGCCTGCTGGCTGCTGTGAGCTCAGGAATCCCTTCAGAGCCTACTAGAGTCTCCCCTGGGGGGCCTGAGAATGCCTGACTTCCCTTAGGATTATTCCTACCCACCTAGTCAGATGCCAGGTAAAGTGCTAAATGTTCATTATTTCATTGAATCTCCACAATCTGAGTTCAGAATGCTTAAGGAACTTGCCCCAGGTTGCGTGGGAGAGGGCTGTAAGCTGAAGTTCAAGTCCAAATCTGCCTCTCTCAGTCCCAGAGTCACATCTCCAACCTCACTGACGAGCAGGCAGCCGTTACCTGCGTGCGGGGCGCTGTGTTAGCCCTTCACAGTGGTCATTCAGTCTTCACAACCACGCTCTGGGTGGGCATGAGGGTTTCTCCCATTCACAGAGGGACACATTAAAGCGCGGAGAGGCGGCTACTTGCTCAAGGTCACACAGCAAAAGTAGCACCAAGAATTTGCGAGAGAAAATTGCATACAGTTGTTAGCGGCGAGGGTGAACCTGCCCTAAGAGCAGCGAATCCTCGCCCCTTTCCACCAGGGGGCGGAGTCCTCAGACACCAAGAAAGGAGCCGGGGGCAAGCAGCCCCACCCTAGGAAGTGTCTCAGAGTGAGTCACCTGATTACACCTGGGAGGGAGTGGCTGGCACGGGCACACCTGCCCGCCGGAGAGCTTCCTGTCCAAGCCTCCAACAAAGGCTGCTCGGGCAATGGCCCAGAACTGAGTCACAAGCCGCAGTGGGAAGTTCACCCAAAGACTTCCGTGCCTGAGCTGCCCTCGTCCCCACAGCCACTGCACCATCTTTTTGGCCTCTGTTAACATACACCAGAGTGAAAGATAATCCACTGATTTTCAAAATCTCACACTTCCTCCCTCATCCATCCCCCTGCCTCACCGCATTCTACCCCTTCCGTAGTTTTCAGTCGTGCCCCTCCCCCCATCTCCCGTCTTCACTGCCACCCCCTCAAGGCAAGCTTGGTCCTTCACTCTGCTGGCTTTTCCCACATTCCCTCCCGCAGTCTCTCCCTGCAGTGACAGGATCTTTCTAACAGGGGGCACTGATACTCCTGACCCTCCTCTGCTCCGGAAGGTCAGTCCCCCCTCTCACCTAGGCCCGCCCATCAGTGGCACCCAAAGCTACACTGGCTGTCTCCCTGTGACACAGCTCTAGCCAAAGGGCCTGTGCTCTGACCTGTCCAGGCCACTCAGACTCCCTCCGGTTCCTGAAATTCTGAAACTTGTTCTTGCTTCCTTGCCTCTTCTTTGCTGGGGGTCCCACCTGGAGTGGCCTCGCTCTACTCTATCTGCCTGTGGTTGCCCAAATAATCGTTCCCAAGTTAGCCATGTCCCAGTTGCTGGAACTTGTGGGTGCTACCCTCTGTGGCAAAAAAAAAAAAAAAGACTGGGGGACAGGGGTCTTTGCAGATTTGCAGATGTGATTTAGTTAAGCATTTTAGATGGGGAGATTTTCCCAGATTATCCAGGTGGATGCTACATGCAATCACCCATATTTATAAAAGGGAGGCTGAGGGACATTGTGTCATACAGAAGAGCAGGCAATGCGAAGATGAGGCAGAAAGAGACTGGAAGATGTTTGCCCTGAAGGTAGAGGCGATGCTGCCACAAGCCAAGGAATGCCGCAGCCACCGGAAGTTGGAAGCAGTAAGGAATAGATCCTGCCTTGATCCTCTGGAGGGAGTGGAGGCTGGCTGATGCCTGGATTTGGGCCCAGTGAAACAGATTTGGGATTTCTGGCTTCCAGAACAGTAAGAGAATAAATCTGTGTTATTTTTGTTATGTAAGAAATATCCAAACTTGTAGAGAATTTTTATAAGTTTATTTGAACCAAACTGACAACTGCCAGGAAGTGAAATCTCAAGGAATTGAGAAAATACTCTGGGAAATGGAAGTTTGGCAGCTTATCTTATACATCAGAATCAAAGGAGGAGACATGAGGGCGTTACATCCATTGGTGGGTTAAGGGGGCAGGAGAAAGCAAAGTGGGGAAATCTCTGGGACTGGATAAAAAGTAAAACAAGGAAGCACATACTTCTTTTACATTGGTGGGCACAGGGTGGTAAATCATTACCATTTACAGCGGGTGCAGATGGTATTCAGGGGAACAAGAGAACAGTGAAGGCATCACGGTCCCCTGCTCTGGTGCAGTGGGTGTGCCCTGAGGGGTCTGGAAAGGGAGATAACTCTGAGGTCTGTTATCTTCCACGCAAAAAAAGAATAGAGTGGCCAGCCTAGGATGTGACTACCAGTTGTGACTCGCCTTTAGTTAGTACAGTAATTTTAATGTTCAGTCCATCCTATGTGGCTGCTTGTGTTCTCTGAGTTTGTAAGGCCACCATATGGGGGCGGGGGGGGGCGAGCTTGTCAGTTTTAGTATGTGGCCCCTTTTCTTTTTTCTTCTTTTTATTTTTTAATTTATTAATGAGAGGAGGGGGGAGGGAAATAGGGTTTGTTGTTCCGTGTATTGATGCAGTCATTGGTTGATTCTTGTAAATGCCCTGCAGAGACTGAACCCGCAACCTTGGTGTGTCAGGACAGTGCTCCAACCAACTAAGCTACACTGCCAGGGGCTGTGGCCCCTTTTAGTCCTCATTTTAAACCACCACATCTGTAGTAAGTAATTGTCACAGCAGCCACGGAAACTAACACACTGCCAAAATCTTCTTCCTTCATGCAAGGACAGGTTCTAATGGCTTCTCCCCACCTCCGGCCCTACCCTCATCCCTGAAATCTTTTGGAACTTTTGCATTGCAAATCAATTGTTGCCTCCAGCTTCTGGTACGCAGACTACTGTGACACGCACTTCTTTGTTTTATAATCATGGTTTGTATCTGCTCCTCTCCAAAGAGAGTGACCTCCTCCAGTGTGAGACTCATATGCTTTCACTCGCTATCTCCAGCATCCAGCTGGGGGCTGGTGCCAGCGCATCCTCTGGCAGCTGTCACCCTGCTGCTTTGGGGGCACCATTCATTCTCGGTGCCACCAGAGGTGAATTCCTAGACCACCGTTTCAAGGATCACAGTGTACCCAGAAGGCACTGGGAGGGAGTGCTGCTGATGGAGTCCCGCATCCCCAGTGGCTCTGGACACATTTGCTTATCAAAGGAATGAACTACACCCTCCACCCTCCTTAAAAACAAGAAAGAAAAAATCTATCCTAGGGTGATGAAATGGGCAGCATCTGTCTCCCCGGGGGACCACTTTCGGCAGGTAAATCCTCCGATTTGGATGTGTACATGCCAATGTTTACGAAGGACGTATTTATTCTTTCTCTTCGGCTTACATTCTGGCAATGCCAGAGGCAACTGAGAAGGGGAGGGAACGTCTTCATGAGACGTGGACAGACAGACGCAGGGGTGGGAGGCAGGGAGGGCCTGAGGATGGGAACCGAGAAGCAGGAGGTGAAGCTCAGTGCACTCGCAGTAACTGCGTCACCTGTGGTTTCGGAGCTACCTGAGCATGCGAGTGGAAATGGCGCCCATCTGTAAGAACACACACACTAGTTTCTTACAAGAAACAACAACTTCCCACGGCCCTTAGTTCTTCGCATCTCATAGTGGATACGAGCACAGCCCCACTGCAGGCATGGAAGAGAGAGCCCAGGGAGGTGGGTTGGGGCCATGCTGCCTGCACACCAGAGTGTCCAGGAGCAGAACAGGGGGCCCACATGGGCTGCAGACCCTGAAAACACCTCCTCTCTCAGAGGAGGTCCTTCTTGTGTACACTTCTTTTGGGGACAGAGGTCATTAGGTGCCTTGAGTCAAATCCAGATGTAACACCCAGGCCTAGGAAACTGGCTAGGTCACCTCCCACAGGTGTTTATTGAGGGCATGTGCCCTCCTCCCAAGGCAAATCTGTCAGTCACCTGTGGAAGACCGAGTTCCTAGTGTACTGCTGGGGTTAGATTCACTGGCAAGGGGCAGAAACCCCAGGATAACAGTGTCCAAAGTGAAGCGAAGTCTACTTGTCCACTATACACATGTCTGGGAGGGCTGGTGTGGTGCTTCATGGGCCAGGGACCCACGCTCCTTCTCACCTTTTCCTCCGCCGTTCATGCATGGCCTCTAGTCCCAATTCACATCACGGTCCAGAGGTGACTGCTCCAGCTGCAGCCATCGTATCTGCTTCCAGCCGGGAGGAACAAGAAGAGGAAAAGAGAGGGGCGGGGCTCCTTCCTTAGATGCTTCCTTGAAGGTACATACAACAGTCACTTCTGCTTTTGTCCTATTGACAAAACCCTGATCACATGGCTGTACGTGACCGGAAGAGATGCTTGGAAAGGTAGTCTTTATTTCAAGTGGCCACAAGCCCAGCTGAAATTTAGGAGTTCTTTCATTGAAAAGGGGGAGGAGAGCAGATGTGGGAAGCAAACCAATAGTGCCTGCCGGAGCAATCAGCAACAAAAGACCTCAACAACACGTTTCATAAACGGACGGCCATTCAAAATCAAATGGCAATGAGATGTCACTTTACCCGCGTCAGACCAGCAAAATACGAAAGGTCCAATAAGTGCCTAGTAATACAGAGGGGCTAGGAAAATGGGAACTCTCACTGCTTTTTCCAGGGGCGTAAATTGCAATAAGCCCTTTGGAGAGCGATGTGTTTAGAGAAATTGATTAGAGCAATGCCTAAGAGATGAGGATGTTTGTACCTAAAACCCAGGAGCCCCAGCCACTTCTGGAGAAGTCTCACAGGCACTCAAGCAGGAAGGTGCAGGACTGACTTCAGCATTGTGTGTAACACTGAAAAACTGGGACCAGCCAAATGTCCAGGGATTAACACATCACGGAATATGCATGTAATGAATTATAATACAGCAATTAAGATAGATGGCCAGAGCAGCGTGAGCAGCATGGATACATCTCAAAACACACATTGAGAGACTCAGTTGGATCTGTAATGATTCATTTCATAAAAAAAAAAAAATTAGCTCTGACTGATGTGGCTCAGTGGACTGAGCGCCGCTGGCCTGCAAACCAAAGGGTCATTGGTTCAATTCCCAGTCTGGGCACATGCCTGGGTTGCCAGCCAGGTTCCCAGAATTGGGCACATAAGAGACAATCACACACTGATGTTTCTTTCCCTTTCTCCCTCCTTTCCCCTCTCTGAAAATAAATACATAAAATTAAAAAATAAAAAAAATTTAAAAGAGACATCATGTTTAGATTTGATAAACTGGGTAGTAGTTGCACAGTTGTTCATTATTTCATGTTTTTAGCAATTAAGGTTTTTTTTTGCTTTTTTAAAAAAGTGTACATAATGTAGAATGTACCGCTTTAACCATTTACACGCACAGTTCAATAACATTAAGTACATCCACACAGTGGTACCCCAGCCACCACCACCATACCCAGAGCTTCTTCCCGCTTCCCAGCATGAAACTCCACGTCCACTAAGCAGTAATGCCTCCTTCCCCTCTCCTGCCAGTCCCTAGTAACCGCCTTCCCATTTTCTGCCTCCGAGTCTGACCACTCTAAAAATCTCATATAAGTGGAATCAAGTGGCATTTGTCCTTTTGTGACTGGCTTATTTCGCTTAGCCTAAAGTCCTTAAGGTCCGCGGGGGCTGCAGCATGTGCCAGGATTTCCTGCCCTCGGGACTCAGTGACGTCCCATCGCGGTGCGCACCGCACTGTGTTCATCCGCTCGTCTGTCAGCAGACACTGGATTGTCCCACATGCCGACTGCTGCGCACAGTGCTGCTTCGAGCGCGGTGTGCACATATCTGCTCAAGTCCCTGTTTTTCTCACTTTGGGGTATATACCCAGAAGTGGAATTGCTAGATTAAATAATAATTCCATTTTTCATTTTTTTGAGGAACATTATTCTTTATTGTATGTGTGAAGTGGTGGTTCCCAGTAAAACCACTAACTGTCTTTTAAAATGCTTTAGGATGGGGAGAAGTTGGATGAAAGAAGGTGTGTTTTGGATGATCTTGAATAGAATGTCCTTACATGCATGTTACACTTTTTTAAGAAGTCAAAATATTCAGTGGTCATGACCTTGGCTCCTCCACATCCAAGCTCCTAGAAGGTTAATCTACTACATCCACACGGGGACTCAAGATCACTTATGGGTGATGACTTCATGAAGACATGGCGCCCACTTCAGACCAGTGTGATGTGGGTGCGTGTTTGTGTGTGTGTGTGTGTGTGTGTGTGTGTGTGTGTGTGAGGGGGTCTTCGGGAACTATTTCTTTACTCCTAAGAAAGACACTAGGAGAAGGTGGCCTTGTTTCTGGACATCACTCTTAGCTGTGATGGCTGAGAACAGTGCCATCTGGCCACCGTTCTGAGAAGAAAGGTGACATGGGGATGGCAGAGCTGAGGATGGGAGGGTCTTCGGTTCCAGTGCTGTGGAGATTTTGGTTGTGCTGTGGGTAATGCAGGTCTAGTGCGTGCACAAATTATCCTATTTTTTCAAGCTGTTTAAAGGGAAGCTGTTACTGGAAGTTGAAAGCATCTTCAGATTCAGAAAGTAACTTTCAATTAAAAAAGTTACACAAGTTATATATTCTCAATATAAACACTTAAGGATACATAGCAAACTTACACATTGCCCCTCACTGTCCCCATCCCATTTTTCTCCTCTATACCTTTTTTAGTACATACATATGGTCAGTCTATGTACATCGCACATGTTTTAAAGAAAATTTCAGCCATATTATATATAGATCACTCTTTAACTTGCTCCTTTTTACCTAAAAATGGGATTTGAAAGACATTTCATGTCAGGACTTAAACATTTACTTCATTTAAAAAACGGTATAGCATTCCACAGTGTGGGAATACTCACGCTGACTTCACCTTTCCTTGACAAATGGACGTTTAAACACACCTCTTTGGACACTGGTGAAAACGCTTCTTTTCACCGAAGCAGGAAGTTTGCCGAGGCAGAATCCCCGAGTTGAAGGTAAGTGCACTTTAAGTTTTGATAGGTGGTAGCTCGCCCAGACCATGTCTACCAGGTTTAGGTGCCTAATGCATCAAAGGGGCAACCTGCACCCAGGTGCCCCACCACCACCACAGGACACAGCTGCTGGCCTCTTCCTCCCCGCTTCCCCCAGGCGCCACTCCGGTGGTGATCCCAGAACTTTCTCCCACAATGAAGCCCTGCGGATCTATGGGAAGAATGAAAGAAATGAGGTGGCGCTGGCCCCACCTTCCTCTTTCCTTCCAGGAAAAGGAAGCAGCATTCAAGGCAGTTAATAATTCACCAGGGATAATGCTGAAGATTTTTAATTACCTGTGTTAGGAATACAAATCAGGATGGAGGACCTGCCTTAGTGTCCTGATGGGAGGCTGGAAGCCGCCTGCTCAGCCAGCCACTGAGCAGATTTACAAATCTTTGTTAGATTCACAAAGGTCGAGGGGGTCCCAGGAAAGGGTGCAGACAGGGCTGGTCCTGCCAGTGCGTAAGAGCTGTGTCACCATGGCATGCCAGAGGGCTCTAGAGATCTGAGGGGTGGGACACTGAGAAAGCTGCTTCTAGCAGGAAGAGATTTTCTTGCAGAATTTGGCTTGGGAGAAGGAAGCAGCCCAGGGGTCAGCTGGGTCGAGGCAAGGCCTGACCCTCTACTTCCCTTCTCTGTACAGTGTCATCCTTGGGGTTCCGCCCCTTCCTAATCTGCCTGAAGAAACACACACTGATCTGGGGCACATATACGGTATTCTGTTGGAAAGAAACACTAAACTGGTAGTCTTTTATGGCATGAAAACACTCCGTCAAACCCTCCCTGACTCCAGTTTTCTTTATTTTGTGCAGTAGAGAAAAACGATTCCAAACTGACCTACTTTTCCTCCGTATTGGGGTAAAAAGACCAGAGAGTGACTCCAGACAGTGCAGCCAGCCCTCGAAGACACTTGCATGGCTCTCTGTGGACGGAGCAGTATAACCAAGCAGGACGCCCTGAGCTCCAGAGGGTCCTGCCTGCTGCAGCCCTGATGTTGGACGATTCAAGAAACGGAGACGGGCACGACCTCCCCTCAGGCTGTACGAACCTTGGTGAGGATCTACTGTCCACCATGGACACAGAGGGGGAACTGAGACTCAGAAAGGGAGAGCTGCCTAAGGTCAAACAGGTATTCTGGAGCAGGGTGCTGAGATGGGGATGCAGGAGGCTGCTGGATGGGTGGCGCCCAGGCCAAGTGTTCCATCTGCATAGCCCAGGACCCAGCAATGTTTAAGCCATTTAAAGTGAAACACTGGAGACCGTCTGAGAGGCTGCCAGAGGACGGCCTCTCCTCTGCCTGGGGAGGTGGGGTGGGGACGGCACCATCTTTGGTGTCCAGGTCCGTAGGTCATTTGGCACCATCTCTTCTGCCTGTGGGGCTGCAGGCACGGCCAGGCAGTTCTTCCCCTTCTCTCAAGGCCGTTTGCACTACGCCCACAGGCCTTCCATAGCCTTCTGCACCGAGGTGCCTGACTGGCGAGGGAAACATGGCCCAGGGCTGCTCAAGGAATCATGAAGGAGGAGGAAACTCCAAGGAGCGCTTCTCAGATCTGCAGGCCAGAGACCACCTGGAAACGAAGCCGTTTATTTTAACTTTTAGCTCAAAGGATGAAGAGAGAGGGCATTGTCTTCCATTGAAAGATGCCAAAAATTCATTAAAAACAAAACAAAACAAAAACCCCTACCCTCGTGAACATGATCAGATGGTTAAAGTAAGGCCCGGAGTTCCCAGCACGTCGTGAAGTGCCGGCAGAACATCAGTGCATCGGGGATCCCGTGCTGGGGGAGGACAGGCGTAGGAGCCCCATCAGCAGTCGGAGGACAGGCAGGGGAGGCATCCATCCGTTTAATGAATGCCCAGTCACTTCAGGGTGCCGTACAGCCGCCCAACATCTTCCCGCTGGGAACCTGCACGTCCAACGCACCTGGAAGAAGCTCCGGGTTCACGCCCAGAGGGCGCTGCAGACTGGCGGCCACAGTCCAGGATCAACTTCCTCCCTTCCAGTCCCTCTCCAGGACAGCTCCTCAATGCCCTGGGCCATAGCGGAAGCGGGTGCACCGGGTCCCCACTACTCCGGAGCGGCGGAGCTGAAACGCCGGGAACCCCTACCCGCAGGGCTCGTGGCTCCGGACACCAGCGATACTCTAACAGCGAGGTGCAGGAGGGGGCGGGGCGGGGCGGGGCGGGGCCCGGGCTCCGGGGTGGGGCGATCAGAGAGGCAGGGCTGGGTGGCTCAGGGGGCGGGGTCCTGGGGGGTGGGGACTGGGGCTGGCCCGGAGACCTGGCGAGCTGGGGGTTGGGGGCTAGTTTTTGCAACGGCTAAGGGCCTGTGGGTTTATTATAAGGCGGAGCTCGGCGGGAGAGGTGCGGGCGGGAGCAGAGCTGAGTCGGAAGGAATCCAGCAGTAGAGAGCGGACTACGGCCGGCGGACCCCACAGTCCTATCCCAGGACAGCCGCACGCGGGGCATCGTCCAAGGGAGTCGAGCGCAGCGCACCCGGAGGTGCCGGCCCCGAGCCCCGAGCAGTCCTCGCAGACCCGACCCGCGCAGCCCGCCGCGCCCCGCCGCCGTTCAGGACAGCATGAGGCGCGCGGCGCTCTGCTTCTGGCTCTGCGCTCTGGCGCTGCTCCTGCAGCCGGTCCTCCCGGTGAGTGCGGCCGGGGCCGGGCTGGGAGGCGGCTGGAAGCCCGGGCTTGCAGACCCGCAGATGCAGACGGCTGCACGTGGAGGGGGAGGGGAACCTCAGACTTAACCTTCTTCCCGCGCTAGCGCCGCGAAGGTGAACCCCGAAACCCGGGATCTAGCCCCAATTGCCTCCGCCGTCTATGGGAGCCGGATGGATCCCGCCGCTCCGGGCTGGGGGCTGGGGCGCCCGCAGAATGGAGCCTGCGCCAGGGCCCAGCGTTCAATTATGTAAAACAGCTCCACAGGCGTCCTAGCCCGCAAGCCTGCGGCGGCACCTGGGGTCGCCGGCTCGCACCCCGTCAACCCGGGCATTGCGGTGGCCGGGCCCCCCGCCGGTGACCCGGGAGGATGCGGTGGCCACAGCCATAACGCCCCTCTCGCAGACCCTAATTCAAACCAGACCCGCCGAGACCGGGCGCCCGGCCCCTTTGGCGGAGGCAAGTTTGGGCGCAGCAGAGCCCGCGCGGGAGCAGGCGGGCGCGTTTGCCAAGGAGCGGGACCCGGCCAGCCCGGGGACGCGGGTCGGCGGGCGGAGGTGGGGCCCTCGGGCTTTCCGTTGGCTGTCTGAAGGGAGCTGGGCCGAGCTGGCAGCGGGAGGTTCCGGGAAGTTGGCCCCAGAGCACTAGAGAGCCGCAGGAACCCAACTTCTGGGCTGAAGTTGTGCTGCCCTCGAAGAGGCGCGTGCCCGCGCTGGGACGGCCGGGTGGGCGCGCGGCTTCCACGCGAGTGGACCCAGACTGGCTCTCCCCCTCCCCCGGCCCGGCTTTGTGCTGGAGCCGCGCGTTGGGAAGGCGGGTTCCTTGGCCCGCCCAGTGGAACTGGGGGAAAGAGGGACAAATGTGGAGATCGAGACTGAAGGAGGCTTTTAGGTAGGACTCCAGCATCCACCATTGACGAGGGGTTTGTCCCCTCTAAAGAGGGCCCTGGCCGACAAAGAGTATCCCGAGGGTCCCCAGAAAGTGAAGTCCCGCCCTGGCCGCCGGGCCGCTAGCCCGCCTTCCCCAATGGGGGCGCTTTGTTCTCGGCCCCTGTAACCCATTCCTGGGAACCGCCCCGCAGCCCTGGCCCTGACATGGGCTGGGACCCGGGCCGCCGCCAGGTGTCAGCGCCGGCCACCGGCTGCTCACGGCCATCCCCCGGCCCCGACACCCGGTGCGAGGTCCTCTCCGCCGTGCGAATCGGCCATCCCCTGGGATGGAGAGGGGCTCTTCCCCTTCCGGAAGTGGCCACATCTGGACGGCTCGACTTCCCGGGCTCGGGCATAGGGAGGCACGTGGGCAGGGAAGGAGCGCCGGCCGGGGGTGGGTCCTCCGTTCGTAATGTGGAATCTGGACTAGCGTCTCAGCCACGCCGACTTGTGTAAGCTAGTCCCTCCAGAATAATAGTAACCCCCAGTTATTGAGAGCTTTAGGTATTTTACAGGGTCTAGCCCAGGTAAGGTGTTTTCCAGGAGGGTTTGTGAAGCTCCCCGCCACCCCCAGCGCGCTTCTCAGGTGACTGTTGTGCATGGAAGCATTTGGAAGTCCAGGAGAGGGTCCTGATGCCCCTGGCATTGCTGATGGGTTGGATTGTATGTGGGGTGTCCTATTTGGGGAGTCATGGGGACAGATAGGGTTTTTGAGCAGGGTCTTCAGTGCAGTTCTGGATTTCAGATCGAAGAATTTGGTGTCTGTATTCTCCTTTGCTCCCTGGGGTTGTGGCTTCTGTGGGACTTAGCTGGGGCCTTGAATCATAGTTAATATCCTGGAGGAGAGAGTGGAGGTGCTTGGCTTCCTTCCCTTGCCCACCTGGCCTCACCTGGCTGCTCCAATTCTCCGCCGGCCCAAGATGGGGCCTCGGCAGGGATGCTGAGGTGGGGTTCTCCCCCTGTTTTCCATCAGCCTGTTTGCCCCAGGATCGGGAGGAGTGGTGGTTTCTTTTCTTTTCTTTTTAAATTAAAAAAATAAATGAATCCTTACCTGAGGATATGTTTAATTGATTTTTAGAGAGAGAGGAAGGGAGAGAGAAACATCGATGTGAGAGAGAAACATCAATTGGCTACCTTCCACACATGCCCCAACCAGGGATCACCCCAAAGCTTCTTGGTGTATGGGACTACACTCCAGCCAGTGGAGCCACCCCGCCAGGGCAGGGGCGGTGGTTGCTTTGACTGGCTTGGGTGAGGCAGGCAGGCCTGTGAGCTCGGATCCCGAGCAGCCAGCAGCCGTCAGCAGGGGCAGGCAGATGGGGTTTGTGGATTCTCTGTGGACCACATTTCTCAGTGTTCTTTTGTGTTGGGAAGGGGCAGATGCTGCAGTATGGGGCATTTTTTCTCTCGCCTAGAAACTTTGGCACATGATGGAGACATGGCCCAGGAGCCTACTGAGTCTCAAGGGGGTAAGGAAGGAGGGAGGGGGGCTCCTTAGAACTGAGGTGGTGGGAGGGCTTCCTGGGGCCAGTGGTTGAGTTGAGCCTTAAAGTACTAAGCTTTGGGGTAGGCTCTGGCTTGGAGCTCAGGTGTTCTTTCTTTCTTTTCTTTTTTTTAAAATAAAGTTTAGTTTCTTTCTTCTTTCCCAACCCTGCCCTCTCCCTCTCCAGATTTGATTTAAAAGTGGAGATACAAAATGCCATAAAATGCCTTCACAGAGCTCCCCATGGGAGATGTCCTCGGGTCACACAGATCTGTGTCTGAGGATTCACCTTGGTCCCAGGGGGAAGCAGGTCAGAGTCCCGCTGGGGAGTGGTGAGGTACGGTGTGGTCCCTGGGCGCCTGACCTTGAATGGGCAAGGGAAGGCTGCTAGGGCTGCAGGCTGCTCAAAAGACCACTCCCAAGAGAAAAGAACAGGTTTGTCTAAAAAGGTGTGTGTGTGTGTGTGTGTGTGTGTGTGTGTGTTTCCTGTGGTCCTTTGTTTTTGCCAAGCAAGGAAAATGGCTTGTTCTGAAATAGTTATTTGCTGTTTTTCTCTCTTCTCTTTCTTGAAAGGCATAAAATTCCTTTTTGCCTTAATTATGGGGGCCAGTAGAGACATTTTCCCACCGCCTGGCCGAGTGGGTGGGGGGTGGGGGAGGCGCGCACTGCCTCTGCTGGGACTCAGAGCCTTCCAGAGCTGATGTCACTCCTGGCTTCAGCTCCACAGGGAGGGTGGAGCTGGTTTAAGTCTCTACCTGTGGCTCATGGTGGGTTCCAATAAAACCTCATTAACCCAGATTGGTGGGGAGGGGAAGGGATGGGAAAGGAGAGTGGCCTGGAAAGAATTAGTGAGAAGCTTGGATTGTGGAGTATTTTATAGAGGAATCTTTTCTGTTGCAGTAGAATTGGGGATGCTGGAAGCTCTTGGGAATGAAGTATACAGATTTTTTCAGGGAGCTAAGAATCCACATCACCCTCTTAGGGCAGGACTCTCTGAAATATTTATTTCCCTTCCTGTATTAACAGAGGAACACTCACCATAACCGACTCCGGATACCAGCGTCCTCACTGTTGTCACTGTGCTCGGTGACCATATGCCTCTGGGTTTATTGAGCTCCCAGGCGTACTTTGCCCCTGTGCCCAGTGCCCCCAGGGTGCTCCATTTTGAATTCTGATTTGTTTAGGTTTTTTTTTTTCTTTCCTTCTTCCATCCCTGTCTGGTAGCAGCAAAACGTGACATGGGTGTGCCTGAGTGTAGTTAGCCACTTTTTGGTTTGGTTAAACGGCAGTTGTTTCCATTCTTTAAAAAAAAGAGTTTATTTATTTATTTAATTTGGAGAAAGGGGAAAGGAAGAGAAAGAGAAGGCTTTCATAAGAAGATGTTTCTGTTTTCAGAAACATCATTGTGTAAGAGAAACACTGATCAGTTGCCTCTTGCACGCCCCTCACTGGGGACCTGGCTCGCATGTGCCTGACTGGGAATTGAACCGGCAACCTTTTGGTTCACAGGCCGGCACTCAGTCCACTGAGCCACACCAGCCAGGGCTCACTCTCATCCATCCTGAGAAACGAATTGGATGTGGTGGAATGATTTCTAAGGCGGGAGGTTTCAGCTTGGATGGAGGGTCTCGCCTCTGACCAGTGATCCTGGTCTGTGACGTGTGGGTCTCGTTTCTTCTCGGGCTTCAGCTGGGACCTCAGCAGGGCCCCTGCCAGGACCTAGAGTGACAGAGAAGCTGTCAGGGGTGTTTCTTGTGGGCTCCCTGGGGAACAGACATGAATGGCCTCTGGGTGGGAGCACCTGATGACCCCATGTCCCTCCACCTGGCTTCAGTTGTGACTTGCCGATGACAAGTAACCTGGACCCAGGGAGGCTAACTCGCTGTAAGTTCTGATGGGCCAAGGCCTCGTTCTTAGCTAGGGTCCTGTCTCTGTGCACCATACCGTTTGGCAGGCCAGATACAGCTTGCGGTCAAGCAGAGCCCCGGGACCAGGTCTCAACTTGGCCACTGATTTAGCACGTAATCTCGGGTGAGTCACTTCACTTTCAAATCTCCATGTCCTGTGCAAAGCGGATAACGTGCCTGTTTTTCTGTCCTCATTCTGTCACTCGAATGTGCATGTCGTAACGAGTGCTCGAACGTGCTGGAGGACAGTTAGCTGTCGTTGTGACTAGAGCTACTCTTAATTGAGTGCCTGCCATTGAGGGCTCGGTGCTTTTCCTACCTTTGTTAATCTTTACCCCAAACCTCTACGGTGGATAGCATCACCCCGGTTTGTGGATGTGGCCTGTCAGCTGAGCCGCTCCAAGGGGCAGAACCACGTTGTGCGTGTGCACGTGGGCGCGTGCGGATGTGCATGGCATGTAAACACCGACGGCTATGAGGCCGAGGCCCAGCCTACGGGGCTGGCTGAGCCCTGCAGGGCCCTCGAGGGTGTTTGCCGTTCCACCCTGGAGAACCATATGCGTATGTGCGCATGTGTGTGTTTTGAATGGAGGGGTCGCTGAGTGAGCTGAGCTGGCCTGAACGGTCCTTTTAGGCAAACCCAGGATTTAAACAACATCCTGGGCTTTGGCCGGGTTCGTCTGATGGTCAGTTAGGGACAAGCAAGCGCTCATCCCCAGGAGTTTAGGTCAGGAAACAGTGGGGCCCTGAGAGCAGCTTGGGGAGTGTGCGCCCAGGGCCCAGTGTGGGGCCTGTGTTTGGGTGGCGCCCTCAGTCTTGCTGGCATGCTGTGTCTTTCAGCTCGGGCATGGTGGGGAGCGGACATTCGCAGCATTAGCTGATTATTTTTTAGGCCTGGGAGCCAGGTGCCATGGCACAGAGCTGGGTCACCAGGACCCGGGACTCCTGGCTCCCATGCTGGGCCCCCTCCAGTGCCCCTCCAGTTTCAGGTCCTGCTGCGGGAGCAGCCACATGAGGAATTGGTCCGTAAATGATTTCCAGTCCCAGACCCCTGGTGGTGTTACAGAACGAACCACTTCCTGATTTTCTCCTCCTTTTCAACTTTGGAGTCTCTGGTTGAGAGCCCCCTCCCTCCCGGGGCCTGCCGAAGTACGTCTGGAGCAAAGGAACGGGACTGGGATGAAGGGAGTCTGGAAAGAGGGCTTTTGGCGCCAGGATCCTGCACCCTGGACTGGGTTCAGCACAGTGTCATTTCCCTTCCAGCTGTTCCCGCAGCGGCTGGGCTTTGGGAGGGGGCGTGCACTCTGGACCTCTCTGAGCGGGCCTTGAGCTGACAGAGAGGCTGTCAGGGCAGTGCCGAGGGAGTGCGGCCCGTACCCCTCCCTTGATGCAGGAGGCTTGTCTGGGGCACAGGCTGTAGAGCTTGAGGCTACAGAGGCAAGACCTAGTGCTCGGGGTCACTTTGGCAACTGCATCTTCCAGCTCTGGGTGACCGGGGAACCCTCCCCATGGTCCCAGGAAGGGCTAGGTGTACCTGTATGATGTGACCTCCTCGGCCTGTCCTCCAGAAGCTTGCACTTGGTGGGGAGCTGGCACTAAAAGTTCCGCTGCAGTCCCAGGCCCCAGGCAGGGGCACCGAGTCTGCTTCCCTGGGCTTGGTGCTGGGGGCTCCAGAGCCAGGGTGGCGTGGTGTGGCCTCAGCTTCCTCTGGAAAGTGTCCCACTGCCTGTCAGGCTGTGCAGGTTTGGGGATTGAAAGTGTTAGGGGGCAGACCTGTGGGGGGAGAACAGTGCAGCAGGCCATCCCCAGGCTGGGGGGCCGCTGGGCCAGGGAAGGAGGCTGCTGGCAGGACCTTCTCACGGACCCAGTCCTCTGCCCAGTCATGCTTCCTGTTGACTCAGGAGGTTTCCCAGTGCACCCCCACCCCTGCCTCTGGAGCCCCTGGAGGGTCTCTTCCCTCCTGGCATTTATGGCTGGCCGTGTGGGCTGCCTAATTACACGTGGGGGCTGCTCTTCCTCCAGCCTTCAGCCCTGGGAAAAGCACTTCCCAGTGAGTCACCTGGGGGTTGCAGCCCCAAGAGAGTTTCTTGTGTGCATGTGTGCGTGTGCAAGTACGTGCAGGGGTTGGGGGTGGGGTCCTGGCGCACAGCACAGGCTGCGGCGATGGCTGCCCTGGGCCCTCCCTGCTGGTAGGCTGCAGTCGAAGTTTAGGGGAGCCTGGTCGTCACCTGTCTGCACCTTCCTCCTCAGGAAGCGGTCTTCCTCTTTCTATCCCTTTCTGACTGCCTTTCCATTTCTAACTGCAATTCTGACACCCCTCTGTCCCTGGCTTTAGAAGTCTGCAGAAGATACTCCTACTGAGAAGGGCAGCCAGGACAGACACCCGGCCTTCCAAGTCCCGGTGTGACCCCTGACTGTGTGGCTGGGGCAGGTCCTTGCCACTCTGGGCCTCAGTTCCGAGTCTGCTCAGGGGGCCTCCTTTCCCCTCTTCAGCTCTGACAGCCGTGTGGTTGCAGGGAGACCTTGTTCTGGGAAGGGAGAAGGTGTCCCCGGGGGATGTGGGGTGGGCTCATTGTTCCTGGGGGGGGCACCCTGGCTACTGGAGGGGTCATCTGTAGGGGTGGAGTGAGGGCAAGCTGCTTGGAGGAGGTGAACTCAGAGCTCAGTGGTGGATGGAGGCCCCTGGGTGAGGGTGAGAGGGCAGGCTGGGATGGGGGCGGGCGATATTTTCCGCACACACCCAGGCATCCTGGCCACTTGCCCCAGGTCTGCTCATTAGCAGGAATGGAAGCCATATCGGGCAGGTTGGGGCAGTGGGGAAGGTGGATGTGTTTATTGCTCCACTCATCAGCTGAGTCATGGTGCCAGGTCCTCCCTGAGACCTACCCAAACAGCCTTGACCAGGAGCCCACTGTGTGCGGGCCACGGGTGGGGGCGGCACAGTGAGGCAGACTGGGGCTTGGAGGCCTCACGTCCAGCCCTGGCCCTCTTCCCTGCTCAGCGGCTTGGTGCATGGGCCTCTTTCGGCCTCAGTGAGCCCATCCGTGACATGAGAGGAGCAGCCTGAGAGGCCAAAGGGGGGGTCATGCATTTGGGTGTTCGTCAGGTCTCCAGGTGTCACGGGACGACGGGTGGGAGCCTGGGCAGGGCCTGCCTCCACCCCTGCTGCCCCGGCGCAGCTCTGCCTCAGGGTCGTGAGCCCCGCCTGGCTGGACCAGCTCTGAAAGCCCTGTGCAGATGTGGAGGGGTCCTCGCCTGGTCCTGGGGTGCATGTAAGGGGGGGTGGCCATGACAAGGACCAGAAAGGAGGGTCAGTCTGGACAGACAGACCTGAGGGGCAGTGATGGCTGAAGGTCATTCATATTCAGCCTGAGAAAAAAGGTTCATCCTGGAGTCCCAGAGCAGTTTCAGATCAGGAGCTCAGGCCGTGGGTGGAGCGTTTTCTGGCCATGGGAAGTCTTGTGGGGGCTGGGGGTGGTTGTCCCTGATGGAGACAGCAGGGGCAGCAGGGGCAGCAGAGGCGCCAGCCTTGTGCCAGGACTGCTCTTGGATGCCATTGATCTCCAGGGGTGTTGAGAGCCACAATGGTGTTGAATTCACCGTCTTTCCTACTTGGAGCTACTGGCACTTGCTCTGGCCCTGTTGGCCTTCGCTGGGCACCCTCTAGGTCCTCAGCAGGGGGATGGGACATGGGGACATGCAGGAGGACTTCTGGAGGGCTGAGGTGAGCTCATCCATCCCCAGCCCCCAGCATCCCCAGCCCCTGGCTCGTGCTGGGCCCCAGGAGGCCTCTGGATGGCGTGAGGACTTGGACTGCTGTTTCCACGCCACCTCAATTGCCTCGGATGCCCAGGACTCTGCCTGGCCTGCTTGGGGACTTGACTGTAATGGCCCCATGGCAGGGACACAGGGTCAGCACTGGCTCTTCTCGCCAGAGCTCCTTGGCACCGCCGCGGCCCAGGACAGTATTTGAGGCCTTGGTGTCCCATCTCCAGGGCGTGTCCCAGGCGGACATGCGGTCCCGTTGGGGCTTGCAGCGCCCTGGGCTGTGGGGTGTTTGAGGAGCCTCTGACGTCACTCCAGCTTCTCCCAGGAAGGACCGCTGGGGTGCGGCACTGCTGTCCTGACCATGTCTCCTGAATGGGCGTGTGTTGGGGCCTGGTAGCAAGACCCCCTGTGCTGGGGGCCAGACCAGGAGGCAGGGCCCACTCAGGCTGAGCAAAGGCCCCGCCCCTGCCTCCCCTTCCCATCATTCCCAGGCACTCCAGCGGGGCCAGGCTGTGGGGGGTGAGCCTGGGTGCATTGTCCCTCGGACAGGCCTGGTTGTTACAAAGTCCTGGGAAGGTCCAGCCAGGACGCCAGCGCCCAGGTCTCTGTGGTGAGTCTGAAGCACTGGCTGAGGCATCCTGGGCTCTGGGAATTAATTGTGTGAGGAGCAGAGAGCCTCCAACCTATGCCCTTTCCCCTCTGCCCCCTGTGGAACAGGATCATTCTGCTAGTCCCCCATCTAGGGTTTGCCTGCTGTCGGGGTACGCTCTGGGGTCCTGAAGCCTTGGGCTGGGCAGGCAGGACGGGACCCAGAACAGGCTGGCGGGTCGGCCTTGGTTAGTTCCACCGGGGGCTGGAGCAGAGCGGGTCACTGTGTGGGACGCTCAGGAGGGCACGGGGCTCGAGTCTGGCCCATGCGGATCACTGCCCGCTCTGGCACTTCCTCCCTGTGTAATCCGACATGGTTCTTCGTCTTCCTCTAAGCCTCAGTTTCCTCATCTGTGAACTGGGTTGTTCATGTCCTGCCTCAGGGGGCTTTTGCAAAGATCCAGTGAGATAACATAGTGGCGTGATTTGGGGCCCATCCTTCCTGGGCTCAGAGCAGCAAGTCTGAAGGAGCTTTGGGGCTGACTCTGCCTGGAGAGCCCTCAGGGAGGGCCCTGGCAGCCCTGTGGGTAGAAGAGCTGTCAGACCAGGCTTGGGCCTGCAGGCACTCGAGTCAGTGGCCGGCCGGTCTTACCCCTGCGTGCTGACGTCATAGGGTCAGCAAACCCAGCTTTTGCCCCTTCTCAGAATACGCAAGCCTCCCCCGGCAGGCAGACTTTGCTCGCCTCCGCCTGACCTCTGCCAGGGGCTGGCTCCTGACCCAGGCAAGTGTGGGCTGGGCCGGCCAGCCGTGGGAGGAGGCCCACCGAACCCAGACACCAGGGCACCTGGGTGGGGGCTCAGATGAGCCGAGCCGGGCCGGGCCGAGCCGAGCCGGGCCTCTGGCTGTGGGAGACAGTGGCTCAGGCCTGGAACTGCACACTGAGGGTTGCCCCACCCCAAGGGCCCTCCTTTCTTCTGTGCTCCCAAAATTCTGCCTTCTGTCACTCAGGCCAGAAAGTACCAGCTCCCCTCTACTGTGTGACCCCCTCAAAAACACTCTGTCCTTCTCATATCTGCCCGGGCTTCCAGCAGCCTTAGTGTGTTGGCTGGCCTGAGCCCTGCTTGGTCCCAGGGGCCGGCCCCCAGACTAGCCCACTGCTCCATGTGTGGGCGAGGGAAGGCCATGTACTCCATGCCTCAAGGCTGGAGCAGAGGGAACTCTGTCTTTTTTGCAAATGGAGTTGGCTGGCCACCACCACACCCTTGACACAGGTCACAAAATGTGTTCTTGGCATATTCCAGCGTCCCTTGTGCCGTCCTTCCCCCTCTCCCACAGCTCCTACTCCCCCTTAGCACCTCAGGACCGAAGGAGCCCCACCCCGAGAGCAGGCCTGCCCTGCTGTGGTCTGCGCCCCTGAGCCTTCCCAGAGGCACTTTTGTTTTAAAGGGGACACTCCACCACTGCAGGGACGCTGACAGTGGAGACAGGTGATGGAGCCTCCCGCTCTTCCTTCGGAGCGTTCAGCGGGGCCCCAGCTGGCTGCAGGTGGGTCAGAAGCAGCACGTTTCTGCCTCGAGTGAAGCTGAAGAATGCTTTGGCCAGAGCAGGGGCGGGGGGAGGTCAGTATAAGCCCGTGGGCCAGAGGCGACAGGTCTCCTGGCCTCAAGGAGTCTGGGGGTTAGTCTGCTAGAAAGTGGGTCCAGGGGCCCTCATAGGGGGTGGTCTGGGGGTCCCTACGCTGAGCTGCTGGCTTCAGCTATCAGCCGGGGCCAGGGAGGGACGAGGCTCTGGAGGCCTTAGCGATATCTCTGGCCCTGTGGGCTGCCAGTTACCGTCCACAGAGTCACTTTGATTTGGGGCGTTGCCAGCAGTCTGCCTGGGCCGTTACCCCCTTCAGGAAGCTGCGAGCACTGTGATCAGGGCCCCCCCTACCAGGTGGCAGTCTGCTGTAGCTGCTGCATCTGGCTGCCTCTCCAGGGTGGGGCTTGATTCCCCTGCCGCCCACCTGGAACTGGGAGCCCCCTGGGCAGCCTGAGGCAGGGTCTCCTCCTGGGTCACCCGGTAAGTTGACGACAGAGCCCAGGCTGTGACCAGGTTTTCCTGGTTCTCGGTCTGTTCACTGTCCCTGCCACTCCCGTCTGGCTACCAGAGCAGCCCCGGCCGGGCAGCCTTGCTCCCACTGAGCCGACTCCTTTCCAACCAGGCCCAGGTGCTGGCAGGTGGGGGAAAGCAGAGGAACTCGTCTTCCAGCTCCTGGCCCGACACCCAGCCCTCAGCTGGGCCTGTTGGGAGACAAGTCCCGGCACGTGGGCTGCGGGCAGCGCCACTCTGCGGAGGGTGGGTCGGGGTGCTGGTGACAGCTCTGACCCGGTTTGGGCATCAGGGCTGGTGCTGGGGGTCAGGATCCCCTCTCGACACATCCCTGGCCTCTTGGGCTACCCCAAGTGGGCAACAGGGGGCAGGGGAAAGGCCTCTGCGTCCTTGACCTTGGATTTTCCACCTGTAAAGCCCAACGCTCAGTTCCATGGGAAATGTAAGTACAGGTGCTGCCCTGCACTTTCACCCTGCCATGGAATCAATCCCCCAGAGCTTCGAGGTCTGTCCCCAGGTGCCAGTGTGGGGACTTCAGAGGAAGGGTTGTGTGTGGGGGTCGGGGGGCAGGACAGGTGCCCAGGAGGTCCCAGTGGAAGTGCCGATGGGGATGTTGGGGCCTTTTCGGTGCCCTTATGGAAGCACTTCCTTAGGAAGAAGGTGGAATCCTACTTGCCAGGTCCCCAGGCCCCTCCTACCCGGGGCCAGTCTCGTCACCCTCCTCTGCAGGTCCCAGCTTGACTGGGTTCTTGGTGAAGAGACTCTGAGCTGATAAATCGCTGTGCCTGTCAAGCCGGAAATGCTGACGCTGCCCCAAGGCACGGTGGGGCCCTCCCTCCTGGGAGTGTCAGCAGGGGATGGACTTCAGGGTCTGGAGGCCAAAGCCGGACATCTGTGCCTCCTCAGTGACCCAAGCTTGCCTCCCTGTCAGCTCCTCAATTGGGAAAGAAGGCTTGGGAGAGGAAGTGGTTGACTGACGTACTACTAGCTGGATACCCTGGGCAGGAGAGGGCCCCACGTCCTCCTGGGCCCTGGGCTGTGAGCCTGTTGCAGCATGACTGCCACCAGCTCACCACCCACACCGCGGTGGCCTCTGCTCCCAGATCCCAGCCCAGCCCGTCAAAGCCCGGGGGAGCTTATGGTTCTCCGGCTAAGGTGGGAAACAGGTCCAGGGAGAGGGGCAGAGAGCTGCCAGGCCACCCAGCAAGGGGCCTCACCCTGGGCAGCCACCTGGTTAGGGCTCCTTCCCTGCTGACATCCCTGGCTCTGGTCCCTTCCCAGAGACCCTCGCTCCCTCCCTAGCCCCACCCGGGCTCCACCTGCCCCTCCCATAGCTCCTGTTGTTTTTAGGCTTGTTGCTGCTTCAGACCAGGGGGCTGGTGGGCAGCTTCCTGGAACACCTGAGGGGGAGGAGGAAGACAAGGAGGAAGATATGGTGGTGGTATTCAGCCCCTGCCAGGCATCAGGACGGATGCTTTTTACGTTTGTTTCCTGCTTCTTGAATTGCTGAGAGTAGGGGTTTGCGCCTCTGGGGTTCAGGAGTCCCTCACCTTCATGGTGAGGACAGTTATGGCTGACAGATACCTAAACCCTCTTCTCCCCTGGGTGCTGCCACACTGCTGAACCCCCAGTGCTGCCCCAGTTTAGTGATGTGGGCCGAGTGGGGTCTCATTCTCCAGGCCACCTGGGGGCTTCAAGGCCCTGCCCCAGCATCTCCTGTAGAGTGGTGGCTCTCTGTGCCCGTCTCCCTGGCTCCCCTTTCTGGAAGCTTGCTGGAGTGGGGCACATGGCTGAGGGTCCTGGGAGCTCACCAGGGCCGAGACCAGACCACCCCTTACCTGCTTTTCTCCCCAAAGCCCCTAGATGGTCATCCCCAAGTCTTGATTTTGAAGACCAGTTAAATATTGAACGGTAGTGGAATTTTAGCACGTGTTGTTGGAAAACAGCGTGCTCCTATGAACCCGGTAATGCCTTTCAAGGATCTGCATTTCATCCATCTCTCAAGTCAAGCAGCAGGTGACATGTTAGTGACTCAGGGTGTGAGCTGGAAACCACAGGTCTTGGGGCTGGGTGGCTGCCGTTGATACAGTGGTGGGAGGGAACAGGTAGGGGGAGCGGTCAGCCCAGAGTTAGAAGCTCCTTACTTGAGCCTCTCTGAGCTACCCACTTGGTGTGCCACCTTGTGACCCTACCTAGGAGCTTCTAAGCCCAAAGTGCTTTGGAGGGAAATAACCCCAAGTTCCCTCAGCTGGCCAGGGCCAGGGCTCTACTCGGGTGACAGTTCCCCAGAGGGTGGCCCTCTCTGTGGCCAGTGTGGGCTGAAGGCTGCCTTTTGAAGCTTCTCTGACAGCCTCTAGCCACAGACTCTCGACTTTCTCCTGGGAATGGCTGGCAGCTGAGTGATGAAGACCCAGCCCCTGGTGGCCTTGACCCCGTGCTTGTCCATGCCACCCCCTCTCCACCTCAGGAATATGGGCTGGCACCTTTGTCCCCCTGGGCTGGGGCACAGATCAGGAATTCTGACGCAGTGACGCTCTCTGGAACTTACTGTGTTGAGAAATTCTAGGTGAATTTCTTTTAAAACAGAAGGGGCAGCCAGGGAAGGTGGTCCCTTGGGGCTGGGGAAAGGGAGAGAGGTGGCAGGTGAGGAGAGCAGGTGCTCTCTGGGAGACTGCAGACACTCACTGCCACTGCCCAGTAGCCTTGGGCAAGTCCCAGACCCTGTCTGTCCCCTTGTTCCTTATCCATGGGAGGTATCAACCTCAGCCTTGCCTGTCTCGCCTGTAGGAACAAAGGGGGAGCAGGTGGGAAGTGTCCAGTGTTGGAGAAGGCCTCCCTCCTTTCTTGTTCTTTCCCGCTCCCAGCAGCCTTGGGTGTGGCCAAGAGGCCACTGTGGCTGAGAGGGAGGTGGGCGGGCACTCGCATACTCCCTATCCCCCAGCCTCCACGTGTCTGCCCCCTGACCCCAAGGCCCCACCGGCCAAACCTGACCTTGTCCTTTCGGGCAGGTGGGCTTCCCCTGTGCTGAGGGTGGGGAAGGAGCGATCGGTCCTTGCTTTGAGCAAACCGAACGTGTGGAAAGTTTAGCCCTTCATTTACCATGAGGGTTTGGATTTGTTGTATGAAAAGCTGATTTTCCTGGGATTTGGAGAGGTTAAAGGGTTCCATTAAAGACACGGGCTGGCCTGCCTTTCCCATCCCTGGCAGGTTCCAGGCTGGGCCAGCCTGTCCCCGAGCGGCCCCAAGGCATGGCCAGTGGTCTCTTGGAAGGACCAGGGTCAGAGGCAGTGCTGAGCAGAGCCCAGCGTGAGGCCATGTGCTAGCTGGCCACAGCTCCTCAGCCCAGCAGGATGGCTGAGCAAACCCTGAAGTGGCGCCCCGAACTCCAACCGGCTGGCCCTGGCAATCCGGATCCGTATTCAAACTCAGCAGTTTCTGCTAATATCCTCCCCAGGGAGCAGGCTGAGGTCATCATGGGCGGCTCAGGTGCAGCGGATTTAGGAGGTCACTGCGGCCCATCCCCTCCTCGGTGGGGACCCAGCCCTGGAGGGAGAGGCTGCCCTGAGGCCTGGGAGCTGGTTTCAGGGGAGAAAGTGTTTGCTTAAGAGCTTGCTGTGTAAACAAGATTCACAGAGGGATAAGCTGAGCCGAGCTGAGGAGACAAATTGTTTTCAGGGACAGGGCAGATCCAAAAAATCTTATCTAGTCATGAGAGAGGCCTGGCTCTTAGGAAATTGCTAACCTGTTGGGGCTTCTCTATGTAGGTGAGAGGCTGGGCCTCCCTGGCACCAGCTGGGGCTGTGGTGGTGCCTCCACGGGTGCCGAGGAATAGGGCCTGGCCTATTGGCTTCAGCTTCCGGGGAAGGTTCCATGCTCTCTGCAGCATCGTAGAGGCTGCCCTGGTTGGGGCCCCGCCCCTGCTCCGTGTCCAGCTCTCTCTGTGAGGGGAGAGTCAGTGTGTGGGGATCGGGGCTCATTCCCAGAGCCTGCCTGGGGGATTGGGAGGGTGAGCAGCGGTGCTGGGCAAACATGAGGCATGGTTGAGGGCAGCCTGCCCTGGCCCCAGATGTGGCAGTGTGCTTGGGCTGGGGGTGCCCGCTCTGCATCTGCCCTGTGGGCAGTGGTCTTTTTTCCTGAAGGGGGCAGACTGGGGGAGGCAGGGCAGGCATTTGAAGCATTGCTGGGGGCTGTGGGGAGAGGTAGGGTATGGCCCGGGGTGCGGGTGGAGGTCAGGGGCCGTGTGAGGTGTGGATGGGCTATGGCAGCTCGGACAGATCCTTCTGGGGCCAAAGCCCTTTTCCTGGGAGGGCCTAGGGGGGAGGTGCAGTTCGGGTTTTGCACTTTCAAAGAAAGCTCTGTGGTATGTCTAGCCTTGCCGTTTCTACATAGGTCCAAAGCTTCCCTGGATGGGAAGCCCCCACCTGGCCCAGCTCTCTGGCCCACAGGGCCTGTCTGTCCTGTCCTCACTCAGGAGTGAGGCCCTCTGGCCTGTGGCCAGTACCTGGCAAGGCCTCCTGGGCTGAGGAGGCCCGTTCCCTGGAGCCCAGCCTCGGGTGGGACCTGCCTCTGACAAGTCTGCACAGAGCCTCCAGGGAACCAGCTCCCTCCTGCCCCCCTTCTCCAGAAACTTCACCCACCTCCACATCACCTCTTCCTAGACAGGCCCAGAGGCCCCCTCCCCATGCTGAGTGGCTCTTGCTCCCCAAGTTTGGCAGCCACCACAGTTACTGGGGTGCTTCTGTGAGCTAGGCTCTGTGAGGTCCTTCAGAGCAGAGCCTGACTGAAATTTCGTGCCCACCCTGGAATGTAGGTGGGATTATCACCCCATTTTGCAGGTCGGAAGACTGAGGCCACAGGAGGGTTAGTAATGTCCCCAGGGCTACTCAGTTGGTAAGTGGCAGAGGTCAGGGGTTCTCTAAAGCTGGTCAGGCTCCTGATATTGGGGCCCTCTCAAGATGGGCTGAATTACAGGGTTGTTTGGGTCAAAGTCTTTTTGATGGACAGGACACTCATGGCTACCCGTCCCGCCACCTGCTGTCCTAGAGCAAGCATTTCTGCATGTGCCCACCACTCGGTGTGTGGTGCATCCCGCCTCCTTCCAGCCCCGTGGCTCCCGGCGCAGCCTGTGTGGCCCCTGCCTCAGGAACGCTGGCCCCGCCACCTCTGGGCCAGGTGGTGGTATCCTGGGGGTGGCTGTTTGCACACAGGGCCTGTCCCAGGCCCACAGCCCAACTGCCGGTGCTCCTTGGTGCAGTGCCCCTTCTAGGTCAGCTTTGACCCGTCTTCCCTGTGGACGCAGCAGCAGGCCAGCAGTGGGGAGCGTTGCAGTGATACTTGCCTCAGCACAGAGGACTCAGCCATGCCCACTCCTGGGCCATGGGCCAGGGGCCCAGTGCGCCTGGAGGCTGCCTTTCTGGAGCCAGGGTGCTACGGCTCTTGGGAACCCTGACCTTAGATCTTGATGCTCCCAGGCCACTGGGCCAGTGGGTCCCACGGGAGCCATGGCCTATACGCCTGGGACTCTTTCAGCAAACAGAGCTGCTTGGGGCGAGGGTCCTGTCCCTCTTGTATGTTTTTGCACCTCCAGCACCTGACACAGGGCTGTGTTGTTGCAGCGTGAGGGGGTGTGTGGGGGACCAAAGGGCTGCCCCAAGCTGAGGGTCTTGAGCAACCCACAAAGGCTTCTGTACTGTGCTGAGGGCAGACAGGGACCCCAGAGTGGCAGCACCCTGGCCAGCCTCCACTCACGCCCTTCTCTGACCCTTTTCCAGCAAATCGTGGCAACAAATGTGCCTCCCGAAGATCAGGATGGCTCTGGGGACGACTCTGACAACTTCTCTGGCTCGGGCGCAGGTGAGCTGGTCTGAGGACCTCACCCCCAGGTGGCAGCGGGCCCAGGGCTGGGAACTGCGGTCAGGCAGCCCCCTGGATGGGCCTGGAGGGAGGTGCCAGGGAAAGGCTAGAACGCACACGCGTGTGGAGTGGCTGCCATGGGTCCCAGGAGGCCCCGAGGCCACCTGCTGTGGACACACTTGGGGTCCCACCCTCCTCTTCACTCACTGGGAAACCTTTGGAAGCCTGTTTGAATTCTAAGCCTCTGTTTCCTCATCTGTAAAATGGGAATGTTTTGACTTCATGAGTTTGATGGGAAGTAGCTGTGAGGCAGCATAGAGCCTGGGGGCTGCTTGTCTTTATAAATGGCCTCTTATCATCCCCATTTCCCCGTTCTCTGGAGAAATGAAGTCCCTGAGCTAGAGGTGATCAGGGCAGCCTCCCAGAGGTGCTTTTGAGCTGGACCTCAGAAGAAGGCTGCAGCTGTCCATGGGCAAAGTGGCCTAAGCAGGGCCCAGGAACTGGGTGCTAGGGCCTGGGTCTCAGTTCTGTAGGAGCCTGGGCCCTTCTGGGGAGAGAGCAGGTATGACAGGGAGGGGCCCAGATAGGTGTGTGCACCGGCGATAAGGTGTTCGGGCCCCTGAGGATACCCCTATCCAGGGAGCGGGTTTCAGCCATTACAGGAAAGGTTTCTTCCCAGATGGCCTTCATGTCTTTGGCTCCAGAGAAAAACGCAGCTCTCCTTGCTTGTTTTCCACAGTCAAGTTTAGCTCCAGCTAGCTTTACCCTGGGGGCAGAGCCTGTCACCAGAGGAGAAGTTCGCTCTGCTAGCCTGGGCACGGGGTTCACGGGTCCTCCCTGAGCCGTCCTCGCAGCCCAAGCGTGGCTGGTCTGCAGGTTCTGAGGTCTCCCCCATCCCGACAAATGCTGCTTCTGGCCCTGCAGGTGCCCTGCAAGACATCATCTTGTCCCAGCGGACACCCTCCACCTGGAAGGACCTGGGGCTCCTGACGGTCATGCCCACAGCTCCAGAGCCCACTGACATCGGTCCCGTCACTGCCTCCACCTCCACCCTGACAGCCGTTGAGGGGGACAAGGAGAGAGATGCAGTGTTCCTGGCCAAGGCGGAGCCTGACTTTACTGCCCGGGAGAAGACCACCTTCCCACCCGGTGAGACCACGCCACACCCAACCACCCACCAGGTGTCAACCACAAGAGCCACCACTGCTGAGGCACCTGTCACCTCCCATCTCCACCGAGATATGCAACCTGACCACCCTAAGACGTCAGCTCCCGAAGGAGCCGGCCAGCTCGACCCTCACATACCCCACCTGGAGGACAGAGGTCCTTCTGCGACTGAGAGAGCTGCTGAGGATGAAACTGTCACCCACTTCTCAGTGGGAGAGGGCTCTGGGGAGCAGGTACGTGTCTGCTTGCTATAGTCCTCCGAGTTTCCTGGGATGGCGGGCGACCAGTGGGCTTGGCGGCCCCAGTTGACAGGTTGGGGGCGGTGCCTTGGAGTGGGGAACGGGGAAGGTTGACTGCACACCCAGCACCCTGTGCCCTGTGAACACGTCCTGTTCCCCACCATGGAGACAGGGTCGTAAGGTCCCACCTTCCCTTGACCAGGGCTGACTCCCAGGTGGGACAGATGAAAGCAGTGAGACCAGAGCAAGAGGGTCCTTCAAGATCACCAGGAATGGGCTCCCCACACTTTGGCAGGGTTCCTGCTGCAAGTGTGAAGTTTCACTGTTTTATGTTACCTTCTAGGGGCATGGTAATTTTACCCTAGACACTAACGTGAGCCTATTGATTTTCATATGATCATGCATGCTTTAGATCACTTGACATATCTCTGCCGCAGTCCAGCCAGGGCCCAGTGTGATGTGCTGAGCGGGGCCCAGCTTTGGGGTCCAGAGGTCCGGCTTTGGGAGGGACCGAGCTGGTGGCAGCTCTGACCCTGGAGGCCTGATCTGCTTTTGGGTTTGGAAACAGGCCCAGGTGCTGCTGCTGCAGTGGCTAACCCCACACTGACCCTGTCCCTGCCCTCCTGCAGGACTTCACCTTTGACGTGTCCAGGGAGATCACAGCTGGGTCTGTTCTAGAAGTCGACCAGCGGAATGGGCCCGCCCCAGATCCTGGGGCCTCCCAAGGCCTCCTGGACAGGAAGGAAGTGCTGGGAGGTGAGTTTTCTCTCAGGGGGGTGGGGCACACCACTGCTTTTGGGGTGGAGGGCTATCGTTAGCCCTGGCATGGGGCTGACCACAGGCAAGGCCCCCTCGGGGGCTGGCTGCCCAGGAGCAGCCAAACTGAGCCAGCCTTTGTCTGCTCGCCCAGGGGTTATCGCCGGAGGCCTGGTGGGGCTCATCTTCGCCGTGTGCCTGGTGGGCTTCATGCTGTACCGAATGAAGAAGAAGGACGAGGGCAGCTACTCCTTGGAGGAGCCGAAACAAGCCAATGGCGGGGCCTACCAGAAACCCAGCAAGCAGGAGGAGTTCTACGCCTGACGGGAGCGGTCCTCCCCCGCCCCCTGCCACTCGCTAGGCCCCCACCTGCCTCTTCCATGAAGAACTGCAGGCCCCACGTCCCCGGCACCGTGCCACCTCCCCGACACTCCCAGCCCCTCCAGGCCACTCCCCACAGAGTCCTGGGGCAGGCTGAGGGGCTCGCCTCTGCTTCTTTGACTTCTTCCTGGAGACTGGGGCGTGAGGGCTCCCGCATCCGACCTTTCCACTGCAGCCAGCACCTGGCATGGCACCATTCTGACTCAGTTTCTCCACCCTGGAACAACTGCTTTGGACCTGGCCAGCCAGCTGTGGCTGGGAGATGCTGGGGCTGGGAGCTGACACGTTGGTGGCACTTCCTGGTAGAGACCGACAGTCTCGGGGGCGTGGACGGCAGAGTGGCAGGGAGAGGTGTTCAGGGTCCCACCCGAGTCCACGTTGTTTTGTGGGGAGGTCTAATTTAGATATCAACTTGTTTTTGCACATGTTTCCTCTAGTTTCTTTGTTCATAGCCCAGTAGACTTTATTACTTTTGAGGTGAGTTAAGTTGATTTGGTTAATCCCCCATCTTGCTTCCCTAATCTACGGTCAGGATACAGCATCAGGGTTAAGAAGACTTTTTTTTTTAAACTAGGAGAACCAAATCTGGAAGCCAACATAGTGTTTGTGTTGTCTCTTGAGTTTGTCACTCACGTGTGCAACAGGGTATGGAATGTCTGGGTGGCCCCGGCGGCGGGCCAGCTGCTCTCAGCTGCCATGGGCAGGCAGTTCTTTTGAGCTGGCGTGCCTGGGTTTGTGAACCCGGGGCCGGGGCCGGGGCCGGGGCTGGGGCCGGGGCTGCTGCGAGGTTGAGGAGCCCGAGTGAGAACTGAGCTCTGGAACCTCAGGCCGGGGACAGAGATGACTGTGGGGTGAGAGGTGGCAGTGGGCCCAGAGAACCTCCCACAGACCAAGTTCTTCCTTTGACACCATCTCTGAAGACGCTTTCTCCTGGCAGGTGGCGAGAGGGGGCCGGGCACACCTGGCACTGAGCTGCTCCCCGAAGGACCAGCTCACCTTTGATTAGCTCCTGTGGCCCCGCCCGGGTCTGGAATCAGGAATGTTCCAAAGAGTGATAGTCTTTTGCTTTTGGCAAAACTCTACTTAATCCAATGGGTTTTTCCCTGTACAGTAGCTTCTTCAAATGTAATAAACTTTAATATAAAGTAGTCACGTGAACTCTGCTGCCTTTGCTTCTCTGCCGGCCGAGTGGATGTGACCAGCCTTCTTTCTGAACACCACGATATTGAGAAACTTGGAGCTCTGGCCTTCCTCATTCCTTCGGGGAGGGACTCTGGGGCCGGAGTCTCTCTGGTTGGTTGTTTTTTTGCCTCTGCTAATGGTCTGCGGCATGTCGGCAGGTTCAGCCAAGGTCGTGCAAGTCCTGATGCCCATGTCTCTGTCGCCAAGCTCAAAGCACCGTCTCCCGAATGGTTAGCAAAGCTGTGAGGCTCCAGCACAGCCTGGCATGAGCCCGTGGGCCCACGGAGGCCGAGGCCAAAGCCGGCCTCTCAGACACCTTTGCAGGAGCAGAGGCCCCCAGCCTAAGGCCTTCTGGGAACTCCTGTCCTTATTTAATTTGACAACGTTCCAGCTTTTCTGTTGGCCACTCCGAGAGGGGGGGACATCTGTGACTCAGAGAGACACACCGCCAACATGAAGGGAACCTGTGCCCCGTGTTCAGTGCTGGGACTTTCTGCCTGGAACATATGACTGGACGTGCCTAGGGGGTGGGGAAGGGGTCTGTGACCGTGCTCCTCTCTGCTGGTCCCTGGGACAGTGCCGAGCATGTGGCTGGGCCCATTCGTGTCACTCGAATAAACGGTACTTGTCACTCTGGGCTGCAGTGGTGGTTGTGTGTGTGTCTTCGTGGCCTGGCGATGTCCTTCCCTGTCACATGGGGGGTGGCCTGGCTCTGGGCTGTGTGGAGCACCCATCCCTCTGCTGTAAGGGAAGCCGTGGCCCCCTCCACCCTCCTGCCCCCTCCCCGTGTCAGCCCTCACCATCGTCCTTCCTCCCAGGCTCTCTTCTTTACTCCATCCTTCTGGGCCCTTCCCTTCCTCAAGCACGCCAGGCTCCCTTCCGACTCAAATGTGCTGGTCCTTCCATTTGCTCATTGTCCTGGGACCCCTGAAAACTCACCAGCAAACTGTGAAGTGCCAAAGGTCAGGACAAATTGCCTGCATATTAGGGAAAAGCTGCAGTGGGAATTGGGCGGCGGGGGGCTGGGATGGTGGAAAAAGTTCTACACACTGCAGGAGCCCCAGTGTTCCTGGGACACCTGGTGCCCCCCCCCCCAACTCAGCCTCTTGCAGGCTGTGGCACCCACCTGGCCCCTCAGCTGTCCCTTCAGGGCAGGTCTCCCCACCTGGGGCCTTTGGCACCTGACCCGGAGTCTGGCCCTGGGTGCAAGCCAACCCCTGATGCCAGCCCCCAGGTGTGTCCCGGTGCACTGTGGGTGGGTGGGGGGCAGGGCCTGCAGGCTCTGGGCAGCTGGAGGCTGGGACAAATCAGGTCATTCCACAAGCACTGAAAACACCAAGTGCTTGTTTTCCACCGGTCCCTGGGCCGGATGGTGAGGGCACAACTGTGGAAGAGGCTACCTGGATTTATTGAATGCTCTTACTGAGCTTAAGCACAGGCCAGGCATTGCCAGACAGGGCACCTGGGCCATTTCGCTCACCGTTGAAAAGATAGCAGTATGGTTGACGATCCCCACTTTATAGACAGGCCTCGATGCAGAGAGGAAGGGTCTCGCCCAAGATCGTGTGCCAGTGAGCCGTGACCTGGGGTTTGGATGAGGGCAGCCTGGCCCCTGCAGCCACAATGGGCCACACACACACTGAGGGTGGCACTAGACTGGGGAGGATTTCCATTCTACCAGCAGTTTTCCCGACCCCAGTCTTCTGGGCCACCTGCTTCTGTCACATCCCAATAGGTTAAGCTGCACCCCAGTCCCACCCTGTTCTCTCTGCTGGATCCTCCCTCCCTGCTTCATGCCCCTCCTGGGTCACACTCAGGCCCTTCCCCAGGGCCCCGCCCAACCGGCGGGGCGGTGACGCAGGCTCGCGTGAGTACCTGGGACTAACAGTGAAGAAGCTCAAGTGTGAAGCAGTTTAAACACTGTCTTCGAGTCCTGATCCCAAGGAATTTCTCTGCCCGTCTCTCCTCAGGCCTCACTTGCTACCCCCCTTCCCACGATCTTGACCCTTCCTTCTCTTCCCCTCTTTTCTGCTTCCCCAAGATTCTCTCTGCCCCATGCCTGGAACGGAACAGCCGAGCACGGTTTCATTTTTTCCCTCTGGATCGTGTCCATGCGGCTTGGGTGTGTGTGTTCCACACTGTGTAGGGATGAGGGACTCGCTGGATTTTCCACTAAGAACTCATTTAAATTATTTTCGAAATGCCTTCTTAATTTGCAGCCAGCCTCTGCCTGAAAGTGCGCTGTCTGTCCTGCTTGCTCGGGATAGCACTGGGCTTCGCATCCAAAACAAAGATGCACGCCCGCCTCTCAGGGAGCCTATGGCCCCGGGCAGACGGGCAGGTGAGGGCAGTTTCAGTGACGGTGCTCAGTGTGGGCTGGTGGGGCGCAGGGGTGCCGCACGAGGGCCGCACCGGGCTTGGCATCCAGGTCGCAGTGGTGCCTCTATGGGCGGGGTCTCGAAGGACGGATCCAAACTGGCCTCTCCGACAAGGGCGAGAAGGCATTCCAGGCACGGGGCACAGCTTCGGCAAAAACAGCGACGCCAGAGGCTCCGTGTGGGATGTGAACAATAAGCAGGTGTGGGAAGAGATGGGCTGGGACGCAGGGAGAAAGCTGCAGGTCCTTCTGCCTGGAACCTCTCTGAGAGCCTCAGCAGAGCCAGCAGCCACTGGGTGCCATGAGAAAGAGGGGGAATCACCGAGGGTGGGGGGACAGCATGGCAAGGGGTGAGGAGGAGCGCCGGGTTTGAGAACTAGTTAGGAGGTAAAGGAGGCTTGCCCCACCTCACCGGTGGCACCCGCCCTCCCACAGGTACCCTGAGGGGAGCTTGAGGGAAAAGGTGCCTAGGATGTGGCTGTCCTCTGAGCTGGCAGTCAGGGGTGGGGCTGGAGGGACAGTCACCCCAGAGCTGGGCGTGGGGGTGTCTCATGGCCCCTCCCAGGACGGCAGGTGGACCTCAAAGCAGCATCAGGGAGAGAAGTCTTTTAAATGGGTCTGGGGACAGCTCCTCCAATAGGAGTTCTGGGGCTATGTTCCCACTAGCGAGGTGCCTCTTCCACCTCTCTCTGCTCAACCCACCAGTGGCCGTAGGTGAGCTCCAGGGTTCTGGAGTGATCACACGGGGAGGGCCCTGGGCCAGGAGCCTGCTAGCTGTGCCTGGCCGAGGACACAGCCCTGGCCTGGCTCTCTCCCTCCCCCTCCCCAGCACCCAGTGCCTATCCTTGGGCCACACGAGCTGGCCCCTGCTCAGGGTTCACAGAGGGGTGTGTGGGTGACAGGGCCCCAAGTCAGGCAGTGCTGTATCCCTCACCTGCTTAGCTTCCAGGATGGACTCAGAGCTTGTCGAGGGAGAGGCCCTGAGTCCTCTGTGCCATTGTAACTCCGGGGTCACCCCTTGGCAGCTCTTGCCACATCACCACAGTTGTCTGTTCCCACACTGGCCTCCTGCTACCTATCCTGGATGCTTTTTGAGGGCAGATGCTTTATTACCAACCAGCAAGAAGCAGGGGCTCACTGCAAATATGGCATCCTTTGCCTTTCGGGTGCTCCCTGTAGCTGCCTGGTGCTCTGGAAGTCAGGCCATCTTTAGAGGCTCATTAATGGTGCAAGACACCCCTCCCGCTGAAAGACTGATATTGGAGAAAGACAGTCGTTGGAGGGTGTGTGACACAACTGGCACTGTCCTGTGCGGTTGAACAGCATGCCCATCGACACAAACACTTTGGAAACGAACACTCAACATCTGTCTGCCCAATGATCCAGTCAGAAGGAGAGTGTGTGTCTGCCGGAAGGCATGCATGAGCATGTGCCCAGCAGCTGCCTTCAGCAGAGCCCACACATGGGAACAACCCAAACGTCCATCAGCAGGAGAATAGATAAATAAATTGTGGTGCATTCACACAATGGAATACTACTCAGCAAGGAAAAAGGACAAAAGCATTGCCCCATGTACAACACAGGGAGAATCACAGGCAATATGTTAAGTGCAAGAAGCCAGACACGAAAGAGCCCATAGGGTTCACTTCCACGCACATGAAGTTCAGGAGCAGGCAAAACGACGGATGGTCACAGAAGCTGGGAGTGTGGCACTGTCCAGGCAGCGATTCGAAGGACCCTTCTCTGAAAGGTTCTCTGGAATGTTCTCTGGCTTGATGCAGGCAATGATTACGAGAGTGTATGTATATGTAAATAAATCATTAAGTCACACACTCGAGATGAGTGCACTCTGTGTATGTTATTTTGTAACGAGAAAGTTAAAGGGGTGGGGGAAGCTTATAAAAGGACTTCTGAGATTCTAATTAGTTCCTTTAAACTCCACTGTAGCTTTCTGAGCAGAGAGGAGGGTGGCCCACATGGCCTGCGTTTTCTGCAGCATCCCAGAGGATTCTAATTTACGGGCAGAGAGGCCCAGGGCAAGAGCGCTGTGCGCTGAGCAGAGGGAGCCGCTGCTTCCTAGGCCTGCGGGGCCCTAGCGGCAGGCCCCTCCTCCGCAGGCCAGGAGGGTGGGCACCGCCCAGCGGGCAGCCCTGCCCACCCCTCCTCCAGCTGCCGCCAGAACCCGCTCTTCCTCTGGCTCCCGGAGCCCGCCCGACCCAGCGGTGTTTCCAGCATTTCAGGCGGGGAGCGAAGCTGCTCCTCCACTCCAGGGAAATATTTGTTCAGGGACTTGGCACCCGCAGAAGAGGAAATAAAAGCCGCCTTGGAGCCGATCGGGCGGCGCAGTCTCCTAGCTTTGTCTGCCCCTCCAGATTGCCCCCGAGGCCCAGGGCCTGCCGCCTGGGGCCGGGCCCAGGAATCCCACCCCACACACAGGCCAGTGTTGGGGTGAGCCTGGGGTGCCAGCTGTTCATTCCTCCAGTTCAGGAGGCTTCTGTTCAGAGGTCAAATGCGTATGGAGTCTGCTGTATGCCAGGCCCTGGGTGACCTGGGTGACCTAAGCTCTGTCAGTGCCTTCAAGGCTGTTGTGAGGCAGTGAGGGGGCTGACCAGTGGAAAGGCCATTAATGGCGTCTAGGAGATTTGGCCTGGGTGTGGGGAGGCTGGCTTCCAGCCTCAGGATGAATGAGGCAAAGTTAAGGGGCAACAGGGGCAGAGTATTCCAGGTAAACAGAACCGCGTGGCACACCAGCAAAGGCCCAGAGGCACGGGAGAGCATGGGGTTTTGGGGTGGGGAAGGTGGGTGGGGTCAGCTGTGGGAGACCCAGGGGTCAGGAGGGGAACCAGCAGCTGGCTGGCCCCACAAGCCCTCTCAGCAGGAGCTTGGGAAAGCGGACTTTACCACCAGGGGTGGAGAAAGTTTTCGTTTTGCAACATTTAAACACATTGATTTTGATTCTTTTGATATAGAAAAGTGTAAAGAAGAAAACAAAACCGGCTTGAAATCCCACCACCCAGATAGTCCCTGATGCCATTTTAAAAATTAAAACACCGTGCACATGATGAGAAATCCAAACCGGACAGAGAAGCATCTGTGAAAAGCAAAAGCCTCTCCCCACCTGTCTCTCTCGCCAAGGGCGATTCCAGTTAGCAGGCCGCCGTTGAGCGCCTCGGGGCGTTTTTCCAGGCCTGTGCCCCGGAGCAGCTGTCTGTGCTGTGCCCTCCAGGAGCTGGACCCAAGGGCCGGTGCTGTGCGCAGCTCCCGCCCGGGCTCTGCGTCAGTGCCAGTGCTCGGGCCTACCCCACTCTTCCCAATGTCTGCGGAGCATAAACGGTGTGGATGCAGGGGCCGCCTCAGCCCTCCCCGCTGGACCGCCCCCGTGGTGCCCAGCTGATCTCCAGGCTTTGCTGTTGCGCGTGTGCGGGGAATGACGCAGCCACCGCACGCATCGCCTGGTTCAGACGCAGCGCGCTCTTAGGGGTCCGCACCTTTCTAGCAGTGAGTTCTCATCGAAGAAGGGTGTTCTTGGCCAGCACCCTCTGGACGTTCCACCAATTCCCCACCGTTGTCACCGCACTCAGGCCACGCGTGGACGTCCCAGGGACCACCCTGACCCTGTCACCACATGTGTCACCATAGGGTCCCATTTGCTTTTTTCCACGGTGGTGGCGGAGCGAGATGATGTCACAGGGTTGCTTGGACAGTTATTTCATAGGGGAACTGTTTTGCACAGTTTGGGGTCCATTTTTCCAATGGGCCTTTTGCTTTTGTCTGTTCCTCACGGATTGGTGTGACTGCCCAGCATGGTAATGGTTTTGAGGGTGCGGCTTTGGCCTCTGAAATGTCTCCCTGGCTGTGGTGTGGAGGGGCCAGCAGGGGCCCCGGTGGGAAGAGTGGGGCATGGAGCGAGCAGCGGCCTTGGGGGAGGGTGCCGGGAAGACCTTCAGGAAGGGAGACCGACCGGACTGCCAGTGGATTGATTTTTTGCGCAACAGTCCAGAGCTCACTCGGGTCATTGGAAAAAATACCCCTGCTACTGCCCCTCCCCAAAAGTTGTGACACAGGGTTTGTGTTCCTAAGCCACATAGTTGGGCCTGAGCCCTGCTGGGCCACCTGCCTGGCAGTTTGTGACCCACCTCCTTCCCTGATGGTGGGGGGCATGAGAGGGGTGGGGTGACAAGGAGGAGGGAGGTGTCAAGGATGGTTCCCAGGTTCCCACTTCAAATATTATGGTCCCATAAACGCTGGAAACGTCTCAGAAATTCCAGTATTTCAGCACATAGTTGCCGACTGACCCACATCAGTCTGAGTTACGCTGAAGTGATCCAGAGTCCGCCTGAAAGAGAAATAGGGCCGCTTGGGGCCAGGCTGGGAGGTGGGCAAGGCGTGGGCTGGAGGCGCCTCGGGGAAGGGCTGGGGGCGCCCCTGAGAAGGGCTGGGGCCCTGAGGGAGCCCAGGCCTCTGGGTCCCGCTCCCTTCACTGTGCAGAGCAGAGGGCCCGGGACACGGGCGGCGCTCCAGAACTATCCACGAAGCCCCGAACTTTGTGAACATTCACGTTAATGCTAACGCCAAAATGAGTGGGAAAGGGAGCAGACTTTGAATGAGATTTTTAAAAATTCCATCTCCTAGGACTTGTCTGACAGTAGGATTTTGGATGATCACTAAGAATAGCTACCACCGACTACATACCTAGAACGGGCTGGGGCCTGCTCACAGCTGCCCTCTGATTTTAGGGACACAGACCAGCACAGTGGCAGGAGCAGGAGCTCTGGCGTCAGGCTTGCTGTGTGACTACGAATGCCTCAGAACCTCAGTGTTCTCATCTGTGAAGTGGGGCTGACAGCTGTAACGTCACAGGGCCGAGGGAGGACTCCCGAAGATAATGCGAGTAAACTGTGCCACAAAACCCGCATGTTGCGGTGGGCACTTGGCAAGCACTCTGTAAATAGTGCTGTTACTGTCCTGTTCATGAACCCCCTGAGAGGCAGGTATCACTACCCCATTTTACAGGTGGGGAAATAGGGGTCCTAAGTTGCTACTTTGTACAACCACCGAGTGGCCATGCAGACATGCAAACCCAGGTCTCTGTCGCTTGGAAGCCCATGGCACTGCCCTGGACCACAGCTGTTTCCTGCCTCACCTGTTCTGGTCACAAAGGACCACCTGGACGGAATGTGGGGGAGGCTCTCCGAGGCCCAGGCTGCCCCAGCGGGCCCCGAGGCTATTCCCAGGCCTGGGAACCTGTGGCCTCCCTGAAATGCCTGGGTGCCGGTGCCAAAGTCAATAATGATAACCTGCCCTGCAGGAAACCATGGTCACAAGGACACAAACAACTGGGAGAGGGTGGAGCTCGCTTCCCCAGTCCGAGCAGCTCTGTGCCCCTCTGTGCTAGAGGGCAGTCTGGGGGTGACACCAGTGCGGCGCAGATCCGGGATCTGGGGGTGTCCCTCCCCCAGCAGGGAGGTAAGCATGGGCCGAGCCCTGGTTCCTGTCCTGCAGCTCTCCTGGGAAGTGAGCCAAGAAGATGGCGCTGGCCTCTGCCAGGAAAGGCCCCAGAGAGGGACCGGGGCCTTGTGGTGGCCCTGCTCCTGCAGCCCTGGGCCCTGAGCTCACCACTCCACACATGTCACCCTCAGCACCCTCACTGAGGCCTCTTTTGGATCAGGGGCTGGGACCCAGAGACCCCAGGACACAGGCCCGGCCTCTGCAGAGCCCAGAGTTTTATGGCAAGGACAGACACAGATTGTTAAATAACAAAGATGTCCCGGGCAGTACTAGGGACACAGACGAGGGGCACTAATACAGGCGGAGGACTTGGAGGGAAGGTCTGGAGGAAGGAACATCCGAATAGAATATTTTCAAGGGGGCTGGCTGGTGGGGACAGGAGAGGGGTGTTTGGGTAAGTGCCTGTGCACTCAAGGACCCACCGGTGTCACTCAGTGTTCAGTGTTTGTGTTGAGGACAGGCAAGCAGTGAGAGATAAGGCTGGGGGGATACCTGGAGCCAGGATAGCAGGGCTTTGTAGGTCAAGGTCAAGGGTGTAGGAAATAGGTGGTGCTGAGCTGGAGCCACTCTCCTGGCTGTGAGAGCCGACTGTGCACTGAGTCCTGGGACCTCACGCTGGTAGTTTGAAACCAGTCATGGTGGGAATATTTACACCACAGGAACTGGCAAGCACTATACATCAGATCCAGTTTTTTGTTTGTTTGTTTTGTTTTTTAAAAAGATCAGCCTTCGGTGGATTTTTTGTATTGTTATTCAGTTACAGTTGTCCTGTCTTTTTCCTCATTGCACTCCCCTACCCCGTTCCCCGATTCCCACAGCCAACCCCCCTGCTCCCAACCTTTGGTGGATTTTAAAGAAGGGCGTGGAATAATTGGCTTTGTTTTTCAGAAGGATGCTCTGGCTGTTGTGGTGTGAATGATGGGCGGGAGGGAATGAGGTTGGGGCCTGGAGCTGGGTCTTGGGTGACCTGAGAGGCTGGCCCCAGAAGGACTGGTAGTGGGAGAGGACAGGCCCTTCAGTCACCTGACCGCTGTGCTGGCTCAGCCTGGGGGTGGGGTGGAGGATTAGGTAGCTCCTGCAGCCTTCCTCAGCCGGAGCCTGAGAATCCGCAATAAAACTCTTAATGAAAAACACCTGGGCTCTGCCCCAGCCAGGCAGTGAGCTGGGGAAGGGGGGCGATAGGAGGGTTGGAAGTGAAGGAGGAGAAGAAAGGACCTTGCACGGCATCGGTTCATTTGCTGGCTCATCCGCTCCTCAAGTGCTTCACTCTGCACCCCGGGCCTGAGTGGGGAACGTGGGTGCTGAAGGAAAAGTGGTGAAAGAAGACACAGTGATGGAATCACTGGACACAGGCCCTTTGGTGACCACTGAGCCAAGACGCTGATTGTGTGGGGGCTTAATCTATTAAAGCTTTGGTCACACACAGGTCATAGTGTCAGAGCCACAGCCAGGTTAGGTCCTGGGTCTCCATGTCCCAAAGTCCCGTGTGTGGGGGGATGGGGTGGATTTGTGAGCATGTTGGAAGGGTGAAGGCTGAGTCCCCTCCTACTGCAACCACCCATCCCAAGATGCACGGGGGAGGGAGAGTCTGAGACCCCAAAGGAGAGGCTTGGCTGGTCCCGGAGTCTACCAGGGCTTGGCCTGGCCCACCTGGCCTTCCAATCGGAACTGACCCATAGGCTTTAGCTCCTGGAGACTTGGAGTGGTCATGGCGCTGGCTGGGCTCCGGGCCCTCCACCCATCCTTCTCCTGAGGGACACACTGACAGGGAGGGACTTGCCTTGGGTGGGAGGGCACTCCCAACCAGGCAGCATTTCTCTCTGGCTTCCCAAGATGGTTCAGGGCTGGTGCCGAGGCAGCCACAGGACTCCCAGGCCCTGTACTGATGGGTCGAGGCCTCAGGCTCATGGTTGCACGTGCCAGTGGTCACCACCCGGTGGGTTAGACACTGGAAGAAAAGGCTCTCCCAGCTCTGAGGGAATGCCGCTTTGTGAGCTGAGACTCCCTGTTGTGCGCCTCACCAGCCCTCCTTCCCACCCATGCTCTGCTCAGGGGCAGGTGGCCCCGGGTGCAGCCTTGGGGCGTCAGGGACACAGGGAGTACCTCTGCGCACACTAGAAATAACACGTCCCCTCTGGGCAGATCCAGTGTTGTGGGCGCAGGGCATGGTGAGTAGATATGGCCTTGACTGCAATTAGAATGGAGGACTACTTCCTTCAAACAGGTGCTGCAGCCCTTGAGCGGTGGCCAGTGCACACCGAGGCCCCATTGGCCAGGCACTCCCTCCAGCAGCCTGAGGAGAGGGCTCCATTTGCACACAAACCTCCCTCCGCCCTTCCCCCATCCACTGGCCCTTGTTAATAAACAGCCCTGAAAAGGGTGGCAGGGGCTTGGAGGGAGGGGCAGAGTGAGCCCTGTGAAGGCAGAAATCCTCACACACTTCAAGGGCTGTGGGAGGCACAGCTACTCAGAGCCCTACTCTAACCCCCACCTCCTGCTGACAGTCCTGCAGGGGGCGGGGGCGGCCACTTCCAGGAGGGGAAGCCCCGTGCTCCTTCTGGGCACCATGTGGGGAGGCCCTGGGCATCTGGAGATGAAAGGCTCAGGACCAAGGCCCCAGCCACCATCAGGGAGGCCCTCTGGGAATTCCCGCCAGTGCCAAGTGGTCCCATCCGGCCTCCACCGCACCCCACCCCACCCCACCCCACCCCACCTCCAGGCGCTGGAGTCATCAGCCTAACCACAGATGCCCCTGGGTAGAGGGATGGGCCTCGCCAGCTGGGCTAGCAGGGGTGGTTACCTTCATCTCAGCCCTTGAAAGCTGACACCCTCCCCAGCACCTCGGCCTTCCTCTGACCTTCGCCCCTTTAGGGTGAGTCCTCTGGGGAAGGAGGGGACAGAGGGGGACAAGCACTTAGCTAGAGCCAGCGGGCCCAGGGACTCGACCTAGGGCTTGGGTGCATTCCTTCCCTCCTGGGCCTCAGGCCACCTCATCAGTCACACAGGGTCAGAAAGTTACATAACGTGCAAGTGAGAGGCAGAGCTGCAGCAGAGCTCGAGCGGTCTGGCCTCAAGTCTCCCTCCCAGCACTGCCGGGCCCCTGTGCCGCCGCTGGGCAGCCGGGACTATGGCAGCATGCTGCTCCAGGGACCCTGCAGGACATGGCTGGCACCGTGGCACTGCTCCACATATGGGGATTTCTGGAAGTCACAAAACTGTGAGGATTCTTGGTGTTCTTGACACCACACCCTCAAAACTGAGGATCAGAGAAGGAGGGTGATTTGCCAGTCAGAGGGGAACTGAGACTGCCCGAGTCTCCTCGTTCCCTGCCCAATACCTTTCCCACACTGCTCGGGCTGGCTGTTTGGAAAGGCTTTGGTTGGGCCGCAGGCAGCGCCATGGGCTGCGGGGACCTCCTTTCTGTGGAAGGAGAATGCTCCCCCGGAGAAAAAGAGACGCCGCCCTCCGTGACTGTAGCTATCACATGAGGCCACCTCTCCTTTGTGCCACTCCTGACTCACAGAGCAGCGGTTAGTTCCTCGAAGGGAAGCCACAGTGGCCGGTGACCTCCGGGTTGCCAAGAACTCCCTGGAGGTCAGTTGCTAAGACCAGGCCCCAGGTTTATGTGGCCTGGAAGAAGCTGGGCTGCCGCCTGCTCAGCCCAGAGAATTCCAGTGGCTCTTCGGAGGCCAGCTCCCCAGGCTAGCACAGTGGAGAGTGGAGAGAGGGGGGCCAGCAGAGGGGCTGGAGCTGAGGAACCGGTCTTCCACTGAGTCGCCCCTGAGCACCCACAGAATGCCCAACCTGGGCTCCCCTCTGGACTAGGTGCTCCGCACTGAAGGGTCCCCCATCCCCAGTCCTGCTGGGAAGACACATCAGGTTTCCTGCACTTGGAGCCAAGGTGGACTCTAAGCCCTGCAGGAGTGAGAGGAGGAGGGAGATGCTTGCTGAGGTTCTGTGGGGGAAGTGAGCTGGTGGCTGGGTGGGCTAGCCTCTGGCCTCTCTGGGTGGTGCCAACGTGGGTGCAGGCCCTCCAGGACTGATTTCCCTCTAACAGCTGACGCAGTGGCCACAGCAGGCCACCCCAAGGACATGATGGGCTCAGGGGACTGTGATGACATGGGCTCTAGTGAGTCCTGACTCCCAGCATACCCTACCTGCTTGAACATGACTTCCTGTAAGGGTTGGCTGGTTCTGCTCCCCCCACCTCCCCTGCAGGGAGCTCAGACTGCATAGTTAATGTGTCCCCCCCGCCCACCCAGCACCTCCTCCTTGGGGGCGGGGCAGCTTCCCTTGAGCCTTCTGGATGCTCCCTTTGTCCTGTTCAGGAGGGCCTCCCCTCTCACTGCTGCCTCTCCCCACAGCTTCCTATGTTCCTGGGGCGGCCACCTGGAAGAGGGATGCTCAGGATTTGGGGCCACACAACAAGGCACCAGCCTCGTGGGGAGCAAGAGCCCCAGGAAGGATCTTGTGGCTTCTCCTCCCTCTCCCTCCTTGTCCCACATGCTCTTCTGGCCCCTGCTCTTCTGAATTCCCTTCTCAGCAGTGGATTCTAACACTGTCAGCAGCCTCAGGGTGGGCTTCCAGGAGGAGGCGGTCACTGATCTGGATCCTGGAGTGCAAGAGGATCTATCTGTGACTCTAGAAATTTCCAGGAGAGTCTAGGGGCCTTCCAGGGGAGGGCTAAGGCTGTGAGTGGAAGCAGCTTGGCCCTTCGCTCCCTGTTGTCACGCCGACCCCCAGGTTTGCTTGGGGTGTGTATGAGTGGGGTTGCGGTGTGGAGAGTGGGAAGAAGTCAGGACGAGATTGAGGAGCCCTTTTGTCTGTGGGACAAAGGTTTCTGTCTGCTGGCAGGATCTCAGGTCTGGCCACTGCCTGGGAACCTAGAGGAAGAGGAGACAGGGATGGGCACAGAGGCGGGGGGCATTGCTCCTCACTGCCGCGGAGCCCCTGGTGAGTTTAGGGTCAGAGGTGCCTACCCTCAGAAGGGCCTTCTCCCCATGCTGTCCTGCCTCAGGTGGCTACCCGCTACTTTCACCAGGTGCATGGATGGGAGGGACAGCTGGACGACTCAGACTTGTGACAGTTCCAACACCACGCTCATCCCCCACCCTGCCAGTGAGACTGATGACTTCTTGAAAAGGGGTTAAATGGGGGGCTTGTGACATGGAACATGTGATGTGACCTGAGGACTTCCTGTTCAGATCACCCTTGGGGCTCCTGACTTTGGAAAGTGCCCTGGGCACAGCCGGAGGGAGCCCAGGGGGCCGTTCTCTAAGCAGAGCTGTTTTCAGGCTGTGTCCACGCTGGGGCACCAGAACCCAGGCTCCCTGACCCCCGTGGCCTTCTGTGTATTGCTGCTACCGAGGCTGCTTGGTGGCCTTGGAGGCTCAGGATGTCAACAGGGGAATCCCAACCGAAAGCGGATCTTCCCAAGAGAAGGTGGTTTCAGTGCCACGTCCTCAGGGCATGCAGGGAAGTGGATCCTGAAGAGAACCCAGGGAGCCCAGGCCCTAAAGGCCCCCACCTCTGAAACTGCCCAGGACCCCTACTCAGGGCTTGCTGGGGGCCCCAGAGGGTTCCCTGAGAATGTTTGGGCAAGCCCACACTCTATGGGGATGGCTGTGTCCCCTTCCTTATACAAACCGAAGTCTGCCCAGCAGCTCCTCCTACACTGGGTGACTGTCTGGTCTGACCAGCCAGTTGGTCAGACCTGGGTTGCCTAAAGCACTAGATGTCTGCCCGCTGGGCTGCCTGGGAAGCTCTTGGCTGAATCAGGCCTTGACTAGACATTAATGAATGCCAGACCTGTGGACTGGGGCTAGAGGAGGGGGTGGCGGGCTTGAAGGCAGGCCAGCTTCTTGGGAGAAGACGTGGTAATTCACTGCGGGCAAACGGAGAGCCACATGTGCCAACACCCACCCCCTCCAAGCAGTGAGTATAAGATAAGCCTTTAACTGCTCGGTGGCCCATGGGTGGGAGGGAGCCCAGAAGTGCACATGGCCGTCCCGGGCTGGGTACAGCTCAGCTGTGGTCAGAACTGTGAAGAGTAAGAACTGGAGTGTTTGATTTCCTGGGGGAAGGCAAATGTATCAGTGACTCAATGAACTATTCGATCAAGTGCTTGCTTTTGGAAGGACAATGTAGTCATTGGAAGGCGGTACAGTGAGGGAGGAGAAGAAGACCTGGAGACATCTGAAGGGGTCCTTCCTCCCCTGCCACCCTCCTGGCTTCGCTGCAACACCAGGACCACTCTGGACAAGGGCCTGGGTCTGTCCTCCTGCTTTCTGCAAGCCACAGAGATGGGTGGTTGAAAGGAAGGTTTAAACCCAATGTCCCCCAGATGGAGGTACCTCATCATGTTCAGTCTCCCTGGCTGATGGGCCAAAGCATCCTCTGTCAGTGTGATTGGCTGGCTGCTCTGGCTTTAGGAAACCCACAATCCCTCTGGGTGTGGGGTCCTTCTGGACCTTTCCTTGGGGCCCCAGCCTGCCCCCATGCCTCCTTTTGGCCAAGTTCATGGAGCTGAGAGCCCTCTCTGTGCATCTGCAAGGGAAGAAAAAGGCCAGCTGCCATTTACGCATTGACCACTCTCTAGGGCACCCCAGGCCGTTTCTGACATTATGGCTCATCTGGGGAAAGTGGGTGGTTAGAAAATCAAGGCTGCGAGTACACCTGTGCATTTTACCACCTGGATATCCCTCCTACAGGCACCATCTAAACTCAGCATTTCCATTCCAGACACCTGCTTTTGCCTGTGGGCATCCTCTCCCAGCCTCCCCACCCTCCCAGTCACCCGAGCCAGGATGCATGGCATCCAGAGACTCCTCCCTCGTGCTCCTCATTCCTCCTGTCTTTCTTCTAAATGTACCTTGGCTCCAGCTCTGCCCTCCCTGGCACCACCAACATCCTGGTTCACTGCTTCATCTTTCTTCATGACGATTGTGGCAACGGTCTCCTAACTGGTGTCTCTCTCTGGTCTCACGCTCTTTGAATCCATCAGACAGGCGGCACTCATGTTAAGATAAGTTGTGAGGAGTTTGTGAAGACGTGGGCCAGGGGTAGGAAGACCCTTGGAACTAGACAGGTAAGTCAGCCCCTGCCCTGTGCCAGGGCTTTCCCCAAGGGATGCAGCCAGCTTGTGGTCACCTGCAGGGAGGGAGCAGGAGATCATGCCTTGACCCTCATGCTTCTCTCTCCCCTGCACCTCCTGCTGCGTCTCCCAGTGGCTGAGTCCCTCTGGCCGTGGGAGGGCAGGGAAGCCCACTGCTGTCCACACAGGTCGGTTTTCCCAGCACAGGGCAGAAGGGAGAAGGGTAGAGGGTGCATCTGGTGGCCAACTGGTGTCACTCAGATGCCAACCTGTTCCCCACATGGTCCCCAGGGAGATGCTTCAGAAGCCCATGTCCGAATAAGTTTCCACCTAAAAATTTCAGGAAATGTCAAAACAATTATAGGAATTAACAAGGGCCACTGCCTGCCCACCCTGCGCCTGGCCCCTCTCGAAGGACTTGGCAAGGTCACTGAAGCTCAGAGAGGTGGACCCCTGGGTCTCACAGCCGGGGCCCAGTGACACTGGACTCTCTGAGCCTGGGGCTGGCCCTGCTGTGACAACACCCTCTCTCGGGGCCCTGAAAACACCTCTGGGGATGGCCCCAGCCTCCTCCAATTGGGCTCCAAGCCTGCTCCCCACTCCTGGGGCTCCAGGGCACTGGTCTATTTCCATAACTAGCTCTCCATGGTGTCCGTGCACTCTCACAGCCCAGGCCTTCCTGGCGCAGTCAGTGAACTGCGGCCCGTGGCCAAATCCCTCCCTGGGCCTATTTTATGCAGCCTGTGAGCTACAGACACTTGTTACATGTTACATGGTTAAACATTTTAAAAGAATATTTTTTGGAAATCATGTAGTGTTTCCAGGTCCACAAGTAAAGTTTCGTTGGTACCCATCCCTTTGTTCACATACCGTCCGTGTCTGCTTTGGGCTCCAAGGGCAGAGTGGAGTAGCTGTGACAGAAGGAACGTGGCCCGCAAAGCCTCAAATATTTAGCATCTGGCTCTTTAAAGAAAAGTTTGCCAGTGTTGGTGAGGTCGGGGAGAAGCCCTGGCTGGTGTAGCTCAGTGGATTGGGTTCCGGCCTGCAAACGAAAGGATTGCTGGTTTGATTCCTAGTCAGGGCACATGCCTGGGTTGTGGGCCAGGTGCCCAGTGGGCGGCGTGTGAGAAGCAACCACATATTCATGTTTAAAAGAAAAAAAAAGTTTGCCAGTGAGCCAGTTCCTGCATCTTTTTGACAGACCACTACTCAGTCTTGATGGCGTGTGTGTGTGCACTTAAATTTCACCTATGATACGTGAATACAGGAGATTCAAATCGTGCAGGGGTCGGGGGGACGGGAACCCCTGTCACCGTCTCCTCCCTGGGGCGTTCGCTGTCAATGGCCCCCAGCCCAGCAGACCCTGTTTCCTCTGTCCAGGTCGTCCCTTACAGCTCCTCTGACAACCTTCCGCTCACACCTGGGGCCAGGTGGTCGGTCCAGCACGCTGCCCCTGACTGCCCTTCTGAACCCAGTGGCTTCAAAGGCAGCCCAGCGCAGTGGCCGAAGAGCACAGGTGCCCTGTCCTGCGGCTTAACACATCCTCGGGCAAGTTCCTCTCTGTCTCTGCACTTGCTTTTTCCCTCCTCGGCTCCAGCGGGGTCATGACATCACCTACTTCCTGTCTTGCTGTGCAGCTCATGTGACAGATGAGTAAGCACACGTGGCCTGCTGAGAACTGGGTCTGGGAAACAGAAGGTGCTGTGTGGGAGTCAGAGCTCACCATCCCGGCCACCGGGACAGGCCCGAATCCCGGGAGGTCTCCCCCGTCCTCTGCCGCTGTGTCTCGTGCCTGTCTCCCCCGTGAGGCCGTGCTCCTGCGGGTGGCGAGCACGTTCTGTCCTCTTCATGCCCTGGGAGGGGTCGGGGCAGGGGTCCCACGTGGTCCTGAGAGGATGAGACCCCAGCCTTCTCAGTCCAGGCTGGTGGGGTGGTCCTCTAAGAAATAAACGGGATGTGGTGCCCCAAGTACATGGCCCAGAACTTGGGGCATTTAAACTTGGGCAGGGGACTCTGGGACAAAACAAGGCCCAACTTGTCAGCCACGAGAAGCCCACCCTTTGTTTACTGCTGGAGAGTCTTTGGGGTCACAATGTCCCCAGATTGTGAGGAGGGGCTGGGCAACCCCATTAGGCCCACTGAGCCCAGGCCAACTGTAGCAAGGTTGGGGGCAGTTCTCCGAGGTGCACCCAGCGAGGCTGACAGACCCCCTCAGAGGAACTAAGACCCCTCATCAGACCAGTAGCAATGGGCCTTTCAGGAACATTGAGAAATGGGAGTGGGGGTGGGTAGAGAGCCAAACCCATCTGTGGCACCCCCCAATCCCCTCCCTCCTTCAGAGAAAGTTATTGTCCGCCCTCTGCACCGCCTCCCATCCACCCGTCTCAAACTTCTCCAGACTTCTAGGGCAGTGGAGCCAGAACTGAAGTGGGCGCAGAGTGTATTTAGGACAAAGGACTTTAGCGCTCCATTCCACAAACAAGTAGAGGCCCAGCCTTGGACGAGGGCGTGGGGACACGGCCCAGTCCAAATGTGAGTTAACTGCACCGCCCCTCTGGGGACTGGGCTGCTCCTGAGGGTGGGCTGGTGGGGCTGGTGAGGGGAGGGCGGGGTGGGGGTGGGGGCGCCTCCACCTGGAACATGCAAAGGCCAGCGGAGGGAGCGCAGAGGAGCAAGCTCTCTGGGTCTTGGGTGGGTGCCCCAAGGACAAGACCCTGCCTCTTCCAGTCCAGTCTGGGGTGCGCTGCTGTGTGGCTGAAGCAGATGGGGCAGGCTCTGGTGGCACTGTGATAGAAGTCTCCAGTAAGGCTGGTCCCACTGAGCACTGAGGCTGATGTCCTCACTGGGGTTACTCAGGAGCCCCCGTAGAGGCTCCACGATCTGGGAGGCCTGAGTTGGGGGTGCACAGAATGCGGTGGTGATCGCATTCACATCCAGCTAGGCTGTCCCTTGTCTTTCCTGGGGCCATTTCCCCAGCTTCTGGGAGTCTGCCTGGCCCTGCCCCCCACCCCCAGTCGCCCCCGACCTGGCAGGCAGGTGTGGCAGCCATTGTGCAAGGGGTGAGCTCATGCCCGCCCCAGCCTGCACCGGCCTGTCCGCTGCAGTTAATCATTGTTCAAATGTCCTGCCAGGCGAGCGGGCTGGGGAGGAAGACGTGACGGGCAGGGCCCTGCTGCCGGGTCCCAGCACAGTGCCCCAGCCGGCCTGGGGCCTTAGCTGTTCCCTGGGACCCAACAGCGGGGCTGAGCCCACTTCTCCTAATTCTCTGGTGGGAGCTCAGCAAACATTTTTGATCACACCAAAGAACATCTCGTTGTCGATTTCCTCTGTTAGCGTGACCCCAAAGCGGTTTAGCAGCACAGCTGGAGGACCAGCACCAAGGCCCCGATGCACTGGCTGGAAGAGCAGCTCTGCCACCACCAGCTGTGCGATCTGGGCCCAGCCTCCCAACCTCTCTGTGCCTCAGTTTCCTGGGCTGTAGAAAGGTGTTGTTGTTGATAATGATGACGGTACTTTCCTCCTAGGACCATGGTGGGGATTAGGATATATGCAAAGTGCTTACTATGCCAACAGCACAGAAACCCGGGCGCCGGGAACCGAGACTAAACCACTCACTGCTGGGCGCAGCTAATCCCTTAGAGGAAGACATGCCGCCACCAGGCCACCACTGATTGTGCACGTTGCGTAATCACCCCCTCACATGGTCCCTTGGGAGCTAGATATGACTGACTGCCCCCATTTCCCAGAAGACACCAGGCTCAGGGGAGAGAAGCAGCTGTCCAACCTCACGCAGTGCAGGAGACAAAGCCGGGATGCAAGCCCGGGTCCGTCTGCACCAGAATCCTGGGTTTTCTCCACTACCCAGCTCAGCCAGGCTCTCAGATCAGAGATGCGAATCTGGACTTGTCAGGCAATTAAATTCTGCCCGCACTCACTGATGTCCTCTGAGCGTGGGGTGGGGGTGGGGCCAGGGGCTTCTGCGCTGAGTTCTGCTGTGAGACAGAGGCCAACAGCTGGTCCTTGGGCCCAGAGAATGCCAACAGAGGAGCAGACAGGAAAAGCTGTGCTTGTGCCTCTGTGGGCTGCGATCCAGGGGCCTGGGGGCAGCTGGTGGGAAAGGTCCTTGAAGTCGCGTGCTGGAGTTTTTGTAGTGTACGTTTCTCTGTCATGGTTTGGGGAAGGGGAGCTGTAGAGACTGCCAGGGGCCCAGGACCCCTTTTCCCTCCTACCCCAAACCTCCCATGGTGCAGTGACCGGCTGAGATGGAAGCAAAGACAGCCACAGCAGGACTTTGCCCCAGATGCCTCTGAGTAACCTGGGGGAGGAGCGGTGCCTCCAGGGAGGGTCTCCATGCTCTGCCTTCTGTCTCCTTTGGGGGTGCACCTTGTGGGAGAGTTCTGGGAGGCGTGTAGCTTGCCCCTGGGCTGGTGGGAACATTTTGGATAGCCCATGGAGGTCAGCACACCCTGGGATGAACAGCTGGGAAGAACCCATGTCATCCCCGTCGGACATGTAACCTGAGATCATGTGAAAGAAAGGGCCATGAGACCAGCTAAGACAGCCCAGGGACCTCTGTGTGTGCATGCATGTGTGAGTGTTCATGCACCGTGTGGAGGACCAACCAGGGCAGCAGTATTCCTCCTCAGAGAGATGAAGTTAGTGGGGTTCATCACACAGAAACTCTGGGCCCCCCCTCAGGGTGCTGGCATTCTTTCCCTTCAATGCCCACCTCCCCCCCACCCAAAGCATAGTGCTCCCCTCTTCACCTCTCCCCAGCCAAACAGGCCCTCAGGATATGCTCTGGTAAGCTCTCTTCCCCTGAGTGGTTGATGGCTGAAAATCAGGCTTTTTTTGCAGCCCCTCCCGGACATTCTTGCTGCCCACTGGCCATCCCCCTGCCCCTAAGTGCACGGCCACAGCCTCCAATAGGGAGCCCAGCTCTGGCAGGACATGTGGCACTGAGCAGCCAGGGCCCCTGGCTTTCTAGGACCCAGAGGCAGCCTGTCCTGGCCTGGCTGCAGCTGGAGGCCGAAGGTAGGATGCTGGAGATCGGTCCTGGCCACTATGACGAGGGCCAGCCCCAGAGGCCAGCCCACACCATGCGGCTCTCCTGCAGGTTCACAGATGCTGTGTCAGGAGACATGGGTGAGACCCTGGCAGGGTGGGATGAGGCGTGACACATGGTGCTGGAGCTGGGAAGGGACGAGGACGACACCGGGATGACCCTGGAGGAAACAAAAAAGGTCTGAGCTCTCTAATGTCCCCTCCCCACACAGCACCAGCATCATCTTCCTGTTCTCTGCCAGCCTGGCTGTTTAAATGATGATCAGGTTGTTAGGTAAACACTGGTGTCCCCCAGGATGAGGTGGTGGCTATGAGTCTTCAGGTGATGCCCTTACTATAGGGAGGTCAGTGACAATGAAAGCAAATTTCAGATCAGATGCTGCCACAGTGGCTTACTCTTACTAACAAGTAGGCACAAGATCCATCCCTTGGCCCTCTGCTCTAAGCTTTGGGGGCATCCCCTTCTTTGTCCCTAGGAGTGCCAATGAGCACTGACGCGGAAGTTTATTGCCCCCAAGATAAGCCTCTGTTCTGCCGGCAGGGCCAGCCCACATTCTGGCTGGGCCAGGAGACAGAGCCTTCTCTCAGAGCTGGTGGGGAGCTGGGGCCCAGAAGGGGACCCAGAACCCAATGGGAGCACACCCAGAGCACTGGTCCCTGGGTGTCCTGTGGCCAGGTTCACTGGATAATTCTACCCGGCTCCCAGAATGTGTCTGTGTGTGCGCTCATTGTCATTTGTGCTCGAGGGGTGATTAGTTAACACGAAAGAATTCACACTCTAGGAGTGGCTTCCAAGGGCTTCCAACGTAGTTACCAAATCTACTCCCCAAAATTCATCAGTTAGCATAAGAGGTATTCTAGAGAATCGGTTGCTGGTGAAGTAAGCGGTGTTTTGAAGATGTGTTTAGCTGGAAAGGTGGTACGGGCAGGCACCTGTGTCTTTGCCTGAGCAAGAACAAAGAACTGTGCGTGGAGAACTGGTTCGTAAACACTTGCCGGCAGCCCACTGCTTTAGTCCTGCCTTTGCCGGGTGCTGGCAGGAGACTCTGTTTCAGGTGCTCCTCCGCCCAAAACCCCAGTGTCACCGGCGGTAAAATGCAGACTTACGTGTCAGATGTGCTGACAGTTTGATAGGCCATGAGCATCTATTTCCACTTCCTAATGTGCTTCCCACTTATTGGAGGGGAGTAAGGTAAGACCTCATTAACGGGCTCCCTTGCAGCTAGAGCTCTGGGGCTAAATTCCACTCAGCCAAGGAAATGCATTCTAGAAAGCAGGAGCGAGGCAGAACCCTGGTGCTGCCGCTTCTGGCAAGGCGGTGAGATGTGTGGCTGTCCGGCAGCAGTGCCCCAGTGTCTTGGCGGTGACTCCTAGCATCCTGAGGAAGGCGTGGCAGGCTTTTCTCTGGCTCTCCATGCAAGCAGTCTTAGGCTGAGGCACCAGGATCTCACTGAGCCCCGAGGGAGAACCCCAGGGACACGAACATACTAAATGCAGGTGTACAGGTGGGCTCCCAGCTCTTGAACTTGCTCCCAGGGCTCCCAGGCCAGCCCAGGCCACACTTGGCCTGACAGAGAGCCGGCTGTTGCCCTCCCAGGGCTGGATGCCCTCCCAGGCCCCTGCTTTGTCTTCGGCAGGCAGATGCCCCCTGCTGGGCACTTTGACAGCCCTTCAATCCAGGCCAAGGCTGGCTTCCATTCTGCCCACCTGACCTCCCTGGGCCAAGTGTCGGGTCTGAGGACAAACTTTTCCCATCTCTCACACTGGGAACAAAGTCACACTTCACAGGCTGTCTATGCCAGTCTGGGGATATTTTCTGCCCTCAGAAGAAGGCCAGCGTAACCCAGCACCTCAACCGGGCAGTAATGCCACTATAGGCAACCCCAGAGAAGCCCTGCAAAGTCCTTGTAGAGTCCTGTAATGTTCCTGCAGGACCCTTATGACGACTGTACTCAGGCCGGAGCATTTCCATGTCCCCAGAGCAGGTGGTCCCTTCCCTGGGAATGACCTGACTTCCATCTGTGTGTCTCAGCACTTCTGGTCCTTCAGTGTAACTTCCCCAGCCGAACAGGAGATCCCAGCACCCTGATCTTCCCAGCTGCAGCCGGTGTCCCCAGTGAGACAGAAGCCCCCCCCACCACACTCTGGGTGCACAGAAGGCCTCATGAGCATGACTGCTCGCCACCCAGTGCCCCTTGTGCCACGCCACTGTAGGACTTCAGTGCAACGCAGGCTCACCCCCCTGCGTCACAAGTGTGTTCAAGAATGAGCCATACCTGCTGGCACCCTTGTCACCTGCTCCTTCCACTTCTTGCCTTCCAAAGCGACAAAACACCTGAGGCACCAGCCCAGGGCGGCCTTCCCTCAGACCCCACTGGACTGAGCCCACACCGAGGTCCTTTCTCCTTCCAGTCTCTGTCTATTTTGTCAGCCGGGCCTTAAGGCAAATAAGCTGCTAATGTGCAGGCCTTCATAAAGCTCTTTATTTCAAAATAATGAAGTAAAACAAAGCTATTTTCAGCTTTGTCTATAACCACTCTCTGCACAGCTTTGAAACCTAGCCGGGCAGGGGCCGGGCAGGGGACCAGATGCAATCGCACCCTCCATGGTCTGCACGGTCTGATGCATGTGTTTCTCTCTTAGTTGCGAGCAGAAGGGAAGGAGGGCAGGGACCCACCGTGCTGCCCCTCCTGTGTCACATGCAGAACCCGACCCTCCCCTGAGAGGCCTGTTTGTCTGCTCTGTGGCTGCCCTGGGGCCCTGGCCCCGCTGCTCCAGGGCAGGAGAAGGCTGGTGGCAATGGGGAAGGGCGTGCGGGCTCTGGGTCTCCCTTCCCAGGGCCCTGGAGTCTGCCCACTTCAGGAGCAGGAGGGGAACTCCGTATTTTCCTCCAGGTGGTGTGTACGGGGCGGAGTCCTGACTGACGGAGCCCCACACAGACATGTCCACACGCAAGGCCTTCCCCAGACCCTGAGTCTGGCCCAGAGAGAGGCCTCTGGGCTGCCAGGCAGGTGTGGGGACAGGAACCTGCTCCTGGCTGCTCCCGGCTGCGCTCTGGCTGCGCTGTGGCTGCCCCGGGTGTGGCGGCTATGCTGGGTGCAGCTGGAGGTCAGTATCAATCAGCCCGGCCTCATGCGTTTGGTGAAATTGCTCTGCAACTTTACAAATGCACTGGGGTATCCACAAGCTCAGAGATTCTCCCCTCAGCTCCTTCCAGCCTACTAACATGACCATCAAAGGCATTCCTCCTTTCTGTCAATGTTTCTCATGTCTAGCACCTCTCTCTGCTCACATCATCCGCCCATTGTTGCATGCTGCCTGCTTTGTCCGTCAGAGCCCTTGGCATCTCAATCCCAGTTGCTTTAAATTTTCAGGCTGATAACTGCAGCATCCCAACTCCATCAGGGCTCGGTTCGAACGCTTGCTCTTCTTCTTTAAACTGTTTTTGCCTTTCAGTAGGCCTTGTCATTTTTGGGGTCGGCAGACATGATGCACAGGTGAAAGGAACTGCGGTAACGAGGCCTTTGGTGACAAGACGGTCAGATCTGTGGGAAAGCAAAGTGTCCCAGCTCTGTGATTAGGTCTCAGTCTTTCACTGAGTCTGTGTCTGTGGACCTCGAACTTGACACATGCGTCTCGGTGGTTTCCCCCTTCGGGTGGGACAGGATGGCTAGCGTGGGCGGGAGTTGGCTGCTGCCAGCCTCCCAGGCCAGTTAGGCTCCGGTTAACTAGTCTCTCCGGAAGACTTCTTAACTAGTTAAGAAGAACAGAGGGCTCTAGGCGTTTAAAAATGGTTCCTTTTCTCCTCCCCCTTCCAGAAGTACAAAGGGGCTTTACTCTGCAATTTACACTGGGGAACCTGGTGAGCTCTTAGAGGGAAAACTCACAGGGTGTGGGAACCCCTGGGGATGGGGTCCCCCCCAGTTTTTCTCCCTCAGCCTTGTTCTCACGGAGCCTCCAGCAGTCCGTCAATGACAGTTCAGGTTTCCCTGCCCAGCCCTGATTCCCACGGAGGTTTTTACCGGTGGGTTTCTGCTCTGGCAAGCTGAGATTCTCTGCATTCACCTGTTGCTTTCTCTTGAATGGGGGGCGGGGAGCAGTGGTTTGCTCGTGACCTCCTCTCTCAGAGCAATCTAAGAAGAGTTGTTGCTTTTCAGTTTGTCCGGCTTTTCCTTGCTCGGATGAGGCAGCGACCTGTAGCATCTTACATACCGGGCCAGAAACAGGAAGTGCCCCCATGAGTTTACAGGCACGAATTTTTATGTATGCATTTTTTTTCCTGGGAAAATTGTCCATAGATTTTATCAGATGCTCCAAGGGACTCTGAGCTCTTTGTCGCTGAGCCCAAGTGGTGGATCGAAGGAGGGCCTGGGCTCGGAGCCAGGAGACGTGGCTTAGCGTTCTCACCTGGTTCTGAATTTCTGCATGAGCTGGACAAGCCTCTTTATTCTAGGCCCCTCTCCAGAGGGACAAGATCCCTTGCCTTCTGTGGTGAGTTTATAACACATTCACACTCGTGTTCACACCTTCTTTGACACACTTCCCAGCAAAAGGCAGAATCTAACTGTCCTCCTTCATTTCTGCCAGCTTTTGATGCGATGCTTTTCATTAAGAGAGGCAGGAATGATGCTGTGTGACCCCAGAGTCTAGAGGAGAAAAGGGCACACAGCATCTACCTGGCTTTCTCTTCCCTGGGAGCTCTGTGGCCAGGTGTCTGGCCACCCAGATGCTGGGGTGCTGGAGAGAGAGACAGCAGATGTGACTACAGGGAGACAGAGACAGGTGCATGAAGGGCCCAGCTGTTCCTGCCCCCAGCCACTGGGCTGTCCCAGCCAGGAGTCAGGCATGGGAGTGAGCATCTTCAGGTGACTTGCTCTGAGCCTTTGAGCTGCCCCAGCTGAGGCCAGCCCCCTTGGCCCATTTGCAAGCAAAATAAATGTGGCTGCTGTTTTAAGCCACTAAGTTTTGGGGCAGTTAGTTATGGGGCACCGGGTAATAACCCAACAGACGCCCTGCCTGCCTTCCAGGGAGGTGTGAGCCTCACCTAGCATGACCCCTCCCACGTGGTAGGCGCTCAATAAAACGGAATACGTGTGACCTGAAAAGTGGGCCCAGGTGAACGACGGGTGGTCACGTGACAGGGTGACCCAGTTACTCCCCGACAGGTGCTCTATTGAGCTAAGTCGCTCTGGGTTATCTGGAGGCGCAAAGGATTTGTTGCCCCACCCAGCCAACTGGCTGGTTCTTTGGAGAGGGGGTGTGTCCTCACACGGAAACAAGGTCTGTGGGGGAAGCACTGAGAGCGAGGGTGCTCTGCTTCCTGTTGGCTGTCTGCCACTGCAGGCTCCGGGGAATGGGTGGGGTGGGCAGCTCGGCGTGGGAGCAGTGGGCTGTGGCTGGGCCAGGCGGCAGTGGTCCCTGCCAGATGCACGGTCTGCCCTCCTGCATCTGTGCCCCGTGCCCTCACCCCAGCACTGGGGGAGCCCCTCTGTGCCTGCAAGGGTGGGCTACACACCCTGTTATCCTTGAACAATTATCTCATCTATTTGCGGCTTCTATTCCCTCACAACTGGGAAGCCCTCCAGGGAAGGAACAGCATTTCACTTATTTTGTAATGGCAGACCTTCACACACACCCAGTGTGAGTTAGCTCTCCAATAGATGTGTGTGGAAGGCTTCTGAGCATTTCATCAAGGAGCCCAGGGCCACGGCAGAAGGTGGCCATGAGGCGTAGTGGCCCGCCAGAACTCTCTGGGAGGGACCAGTGTGGGAGCCTCTCCCACCCTCCACATGGGGGTCGGGGGGAGGCAGGAGATGGAGAGGCAGCATTCTCGCCTCATGCCCTGCTTGGAGGTGTCTGTCTTGCTTTGTGCCCTGTAGTCCTTGACCAGTTCTTGGGCAGTAACCCACCCAGCATTGCCAGTCCATCCTGTGGTATGGAGGACTCATGGGTGGGCTCCCCGATAACTCCCTGTCCACTCCCAGGACCACTGCTGCCTGCCGGGCCAGCCTCGTCCATGCCCTGCTCTGTCGCAGCTGGTGGTGGCATTCTCCATCTTCCTGCCTGCTGGCTGTGGAAGTTACAGTCTGACATCAGCTCTGACTGCTGTTTTCCCAGAAGGGGGTTTGCTCAGACCTAGAACTCAGAATCCACGTGAAGATGCTGCCGAACAAAAGGTTGAGTTGCCAGAAGCTCTTTGATCGCAAAGGAAGGAACCCAGGCTGCCCTCCCCCCACCGCCTGCATTTCCTATTAGACACAGAGCTTTACAGCAGGAAGGCCTGCCCGCCAGAGCCTCGGGGCCGGTGCTCCATCCCCCGGCCTGCCCTGGGCCTGGATGTCTGCCCGAGCAGATGCGATTTAACTTGCTTCGGGAGAACTATCTATAAAACATTAACTATCAGCATAAAAGCCGCCTGTCAGGCCCAGGGCCGGGCTGCTGGAAAAGCACCCAGCAGCTGGGTCAGGCCCCACTGTGGAGGTCCTATCTCTAGCACCCACACTCTCCTTCTTCCACCCTCCAGCCCCACTGTGAGAGGGTGTCTTGGCCCCTGGTATCTTGCAGCTACCCTGGTGAAAAGGCAGGTAAGCCTCGTGCTGTGTGTCATGGCCATGCCTCAGTGTCCACAGCCATGCCTCACTGTGCATGCCTCAGTGTCCACAGCCACATGTCCACACCCATGCCGAAAGGGCCCTGAAGTCATATGCTCCTGAGACAGGGGCCACATCTTTGTGGAAATGGGGTGGGACCCGAAGCTGCTGCAGCCGAGTACAAGTTGGTTGACTGACCCCGGTGTTCACTCCTCGGCCTCACGGCGGGCATGGAAATGAGAGAATGAGGAGGACGGCGCTCCTGGCTGCCTGTGGCTTACGGCCATCCGTCCCAGGGCCCTTCTGCACAGGTCTGTGCCCCGAAGCGGTGAGCGCTAGGCCCCGAGGGCATGGACGTGATGGTGGGAGTTGGGGGTGTCTGGGGGCGGTTCTCTGGCCAGCTTGTGCCTAGAACTTCTGCAGCACCTCCAGGAGGAGGAGGGTTGGGTGTGGGGGAAGAATCAGAGGCTGGGAAGGGTTTTTCTTGGTCAGATAATGCTGGTCACACTCGCAGAGCCCCTGTGCCTGCCTCCCTCTGGAGGGCTGGGGACAAGTCTTCCGGGGCATACCCCTTGTGTTGGAACACAGGACTCGTGCTGAGACCCCGAAGGCCAGGCAAGACGAGCTGGGTGGGCTGCAGGTGCCCGGCGTGCCCAGGTGTCCCTGTGTTGAGCCCTTGGTTATTTTCTGTGTTTCCACATTGCCCACATCCCCCTTTCTGGGGGGCCTGCTCCACACCCGTTTCCTTGTCACAGGCCTGTGCCGAGGCAGTGCACGCAGTGCTGAGCTCAGGTGAAGAGAGACGGAGAGGCTGAGCGGAGCCCCACAGCAGATCTGCGCTGCCAGGTGGCCCGTCACAGTGAAGCGAGCAGACCACTCGTCCAGAGGACCCATATCTGCGGGGCCTGAAGTCTGACTCCCTCCCTCTGGGCACATTTAGGGACCACGTGAAGCAGAACAGCTGACAACACAAGCCAGTGGTCGAGGGACCAAGTGTCAGTCAGCATTCTGCCGGAGGGACAGGAGCAGAGGGTCTGAATGGCCAGAGAGAAAGGGGACAGAAGCCAGAAGCCCAAGTGACCAGCTGGGGAGGGTCCCGTGAAGGCCCCCTAGAATGGGGGTGGGTGGAGGAACGGAGAGGAGGCACCACAGCAGAACCACCCTGCCCGGGCCTTGGCGTGGGCAGCGGACACTACGCTGAGAGAGGGGGGCTGTGTGGGTCGGCCTCGGGGCTCCCTGATGACAGACAGCAAGGTGCGCAGTGATGGCACGACCATTCAGAGCAGAGGTGGGGGCTCGACGGGGGTTGTGGGTGTGTCTGAGCATGCAGGCACCCTCCCCCTCACACGTATACATGCACCCTGTCGGAACCGGATGTGTTGGAGAAGCTCTGGACAGGACAGGCAGCTACCATTATGCACTTACTGTATCCCCTGGAGCCCCAAAGGAAGAGGGTGTGTCTCCACAGGGGGGCTTCCATCTATCTGGGCCAGACACCAAGAGGATAAGAGGTGTCTGAGTAAGCACTAGACACTGGCTGTGTCACCCCAGTCGGTGGTGTGAGTCATGAGGCTGAACAACGCCATGGGACAAACAGAAGACACGCTCGGCTCACGAATCTCTTTCTTCTCGGCGTGGTGTGAATCACAGCTGCCATTTTCCAGACAGCAGCACCCACGGAGTTTTGAGGCCTTCCTCCCTGGAGACTGTGGTATTCTCCTGATGCTCAGAGGGGAGCCCTTTGAACTCAGCTCCCCCACAGTGTAGCTGGAGGTCTGGGAAGTTGAAGTGGGGTCTGCAAGGACAGAGGTGCTGCGGGCAAGGGGCAGGGACCAGGTACCCAGCCGTGTGTACTTACCATAATGTCTTCCAGCCTGGCGCTGCTGGCTGTATTTCCGCAAACGACCAATGAGCTGCTCTGTCATCCCAGGGATGGGGGTGATTGCTTGGAACTCTTGGTTTGAAGTTCCATCTGCCTCCCCCAAAAGAGCTGGGTCAGCAAGTGGAAGTGATGAGGTATGCTTTGCTGGAATTGACAGTGTGTGTGTGTGTGTGTGTGTCCTGCTCAGCATGGTCGGAGAGGGTGGTGAAAGGGAAAAGTGACATCCAGAGTCCCCCGTGCTTCAGGAGTACATGGGCCAGGCTCAAACCCTTCTATGGACAGGATAGGTTCCCTGGCTTGGCTTGGTGAAGACAGGCAGACGGGTGGGGGTGAGAAGGGGCGGGTGCAGCCCCAACACTCATAAAACCTCTTCATCTGAGTGTTTACAGGCTCAGGTCCCCGTGGCAAGCCGTTAAAGTCACATAGCAGACTCCTGTGTGTCCATAAGATCCTTTCCGTCTGTACCGTGCTGCCCCAGCAGCACTCCCTCCCAGCCCCTCGGGTCCCCTCCCACATCAGAGTCCCTGGGAGATGGGGAAGCAGGGGACTGCAGAGTCCACCCCTGGGGTAGGGAAGAGGCGAGGATCCTCCTGGGTAGGGGCTCTCCAGCCTCTTCAGGAGCTTCCACCTTCCCTGATTAGCTTCAGCCCAACTCCCTCGTCGAGGGTAGGCAGCCCAGGTGACAGACATCCTAGGGTCCCCAAGCTGTGTCCCAGCTTGTCCTCATTCCAGGGAAAGTGGGAGCGTGTGCCGCCATGATGAATCCTGAGCGAGACCAACAGGGAAGCAGAGAAGCCAAGGCGCATGCACAAGATGACGCTTCCCCAGCCACTTCTGATGCACATCCCTGCTTCCCAGGCTCAAAGGCCACCCCACCCCACACCCCACCTCACGTGGTGGCTACTTCCCAAGCTGCTGGCCGGGCCCTCAGTTCCTGCTGCAGGCCTGCCTCCCACTGCAGGGTGTCACCCTGTGCCCTGGTGCATGAGGTCCCGGTCTCCTCCATTCCTGGACCCCTTTGCTGCCCAAGACAGGCATTGGGTTCTGGCCCTGCCCATCAGGCTCCTCCCTGTTCTCGGCTCACCTTATGCTCAGGGACTGGTCAGTGACCTCCCTCCCATTACCAATCCCATGGTGTCATGACCCTTTAACCTTCATTTCTCAGGCTGGACCCTTAGACCCATGTATGCCAGGACTTGGTCACAGAGTCAGGTAGGAGTGGACCGGCTTCTGAGATACAAGCTGCAGAGCAATAGGGAACATGGGGTCGGGGGTGGAGAGGATGCATGCTCCAGGTAAGTCTTCTTGGAGCCTCACTGAGGGGGAGGTTAGGGTGAACAGAGCAAGAGTTGTCTGCTAGGTCCCTGCTCAGCCACTAAGAAGGAGGACCCTACAGCCCTGCTGCACACCCCCACCCCATCCCAGAGCTTTTTGGGAAGTGTCCGGCACTTTGAGGAGGGGGGCCGAGGACTGGCATTCACCCTGGCTTCCTTCTCTGAACTCCAGTTCCTTCTTACATGAAAAGGCCCTTGGGAGTATCCTATGGGAACACCCACGTGAAAAGGCTTTGCTCCTATATGGTAGTGACCAATTTGAAAATATTTGTGAAAATACATCCTCCTCATACCCTGAACCATGTATGTAGCTCAGGGGGTTGGGTGTTGTCCTGCAAACCTAAAGTTCACCGGTTCCATTCCTGGTCAAAGCGCATGCCAGGGCTGCGGGCCAGGTCCCCAGCTGGGGCCGAGGGAGAGGCAACCAATGGCTGTATCTCTCCCACATCGATGTTTCTCTCCCTCTCCCTCCCTCTCTCGCCCTCTCTCTGAAAATAAATAAATAAAATCTTTAAAAAAATCCTCTTCACAACACAATGCAAACTCATGAAATATTTAAGACGAGTCCTAAAAAGAATGTGAGAAACTTACGTGAAGAGAACCCTACAACATAAAAACAAACACAAAAGTAAGACCCAAATAAAGGGGGGTATATACTGGGAAGTCTCAATGTTAAGAAGATATCCACTGTGGAAATTATTTATAAATTCAGTACAATCCCAGTGACTATCTTGCTGGGATTTGTAATTAAAATTGACAAGGTAATTATTAATATTCACATAAGAATGTACAAGAAAAGACTATTTTGAAAAAGAAGACCAGTGAAGGGGAACTTATATCCTGTCAGATATCAGAACATATTTTAAAGCTATAGGAAAAAATGGGGAAATGGTGCTGCTGGCATAAATAAACATTAGTACAAATAAAAGTAAATAAATAAGAAAAAAGTTAAAATCCCCAGCAACATAGGAATAAACCAAAAGACCAATGGGACAGAACAGCAAACACAGAAGCAGATCCTCACATACATGGAACTTCAGTGTGCAATGAAGTTAGTATTTCAGGTAAGAGGAAAAACGTGCAATTAAAAATGGGAGAAGTGACGGCAAATCCGAAAATCAAATTTGATCCCTACTTTGCACCATTCATAATACGATACTATAGATTACTTAAAGAACAAAACACTTTTTAAAAAATACCACAGAATTAGAAAACCCAGGAGATTATTTTTATGGTCTGTGATAGAAAAAGCTTGGGAAATACATATTTTTTCATAGATACAGACAGATTATTCTAAAATGTATATGGACATGTAAAGACATTGGCTAAAATGATTTTCTAAAAGAAAAAGTAAGTGGAAATTAGCCCACCCAAGTTCCCAGACATCATGTAGTGACAGGAAGCAAGGCTGTGTGACGTTGGCAGAGCGACAGACGCACGGATGAAGGGGCCAGCACAGAGCCCCCAGCAGGGGCCCCACACAGGCGTGCCCAGCGAAGGCACGAGAGCATTTCGGGGGAGGAAGGAGGGCCTTTGAGATGAGTGGTGACGGAACATGGGGACCTTCATAGGCCAAAAACGACCTTTGACCTGGACCTCACGCCTTGTACAAAAGTTAACTGAACACGGAATACAGACTTCAATGTGGGACATAAAACGGTACAAAGAAAACGGGGCAAAGATTACGAGAGGACAGCTCATAAGAGAAACCCAAACGGGCAAGAAACCTCGAAAAGATGAACATCCCGTATTCTGGTGGAGAGAGTTGAAACTGGTAGAGTCACTTGGGAGAGCAACTGGAGAATCTACTGAACTGTAAAACACATGTACCTTGTGACCCGAAACTCTGCTTCTGGGCGTGTCCCTGGAGCATCTCCTGTGCCCGAGGCAGCGGGTAGAGTCCTGGCTGCAGCTTCTCTTATCACGGAGGAAAACCAGGCCGGACCTGGCGGCCTGCCTGTCACCAGAGAAACGGGCGCCTGCAGTCCGGGGCCTCAGTTCCGTGGGTCACTGTGCGTGCAGCACGCTGGAAGCAGTGTAAGCAAGTTGCTAAGTAGTACACAGAGGAGGGTAGATACCCACCGTGTAAACACACACACACACACACACACACCATTCTTGTAGGTCATTTTCCCTTTCAGTTCCTGACCACAAACCTCAAATGACCGTGCAACACAACCTGGTCATCCTGAAATGTTTCCCTAGTAATGCATCTTCTCTTTCTAAAATGATCATTTCGTGTCTTTTCTCTCCTTCCATCTCCCACATCCCCTCTCCTCTTCAGATTCTGCTGCAAACTTTGCTTAACCTTCAACAACAAAAAAAATTTTTTTTTTAGAACAGAATCACTGTATGATCCAGGAATCCCTCTTCTGGGTACATGTCCCAAAGAATTGAAAATGAAATATCAAAGGCATATTTGCACATCTTGTTCATAGCTGCATTATTCACAAAAGCCATAAGGTTGAAACAACCCAATTATCCACCAAAGGATGAATGGATTAAACAAAATGTAGTTTCCATATAATGAGATATTATTCAGCCTTAAAAAGGAATGAAATTTTGACACATGATACAATCTGGATAAACTTTAAAAATCCTCTGCTGAATGAAAGAAGCCAGTCACAAAAGGACAAATACTGTGCGATTCCACTTATGTGAGGTGCTTCAGACAGATGATTTTGCAGAGACAGACGGCAGAACAGAGGCCGCCAGGGGCTGGGGGAGGCGGACTGAGGAGCTGCTGTTCGGTACGGTGTTTCTGACTGGGATGGGTGGAAGGATGCAAAGATGGCGATGGCTGCACAATACTGTAAATGTGCTGAACAACACTGGATTGTAAGATAAAAAAGGCCTAACATGGTAAATGTCATGTTTTGTATATTTTGCCCCCTCACACACAGACAAAAGAGCGAGGGAATTTTATCGCTGTCTTTCTTGCTGAGAGTCGGACCCACCTCGTCTACTAGGGCAGGTTAAAAATAAACAAGGGAACGCTGCCTGTGTGTAAAGACACCCTCTTCCCAGTCAGCACCAAAACAGAGGTGACAAATAAGACATCTGGCCCTAGGAGCCCTTTGCTGGACCGGATGTCGGGGGCTCTGGGCCGGATGTCGGGGGCTCTGGGCCTGTAGTGCGTGCCCATTGCCCTGGCCTGCAGCGGGGTGGCGCATTTCCAGGAGCTGCACGAGGCCCAGGGCCCCTGAGCCCGTCAGCACACCCAGGACCCTGGGGGTCCCCATGTGGGCACAGATGACACAGCTTTTGCCAGCAAAGAAGAAGGGGCAGGGTGGTCTGTGGGGGAATTTGTCGACTGATGGCTTGTCCCAGCCCAGCAGCTGGCTGCCACATGCCCAGGTTGTAAGCCTGCCCCACGAGGCTGAGGATCCCATCAGGGTCTGCCAGGACACCCTGCAAACTCACTCAGGAACACGATAGGGCTTTGGCTGCTGAGATTTTACACATCCCTCCAGACTTTCACAGCCCAGGTCTTCTGCCTGCCACCGGGTGCTTCAGGGAATGCATGAGCAGGAAACTGAATTAATCTTATGGAGGTCCCCTAACTTGGTGGGGCTCATGCACTCCTTCAAAAGATGGCTACACAATGATGGACTTTTAAATGAACCACATTTTCCCACTGATTTTCATTCTAAAATCAGGAAAGCGTTCTTCTGGAGAAGAATAATTGGCCATTTAGACATGATCCCCCCCCAGCTTTATTGGGGTATAATTAACAAATACAATTGTATATATTTAAAGTGTACAACGTGATGATTTGGTATAAATACACATTGTGAGATGATTACCACAATCAAGTTAATTAACACATCTGTCACCTCAGAGTCACTTTTTTTTTTTGCGGTGAGAACACTGAAGACTTACTTTCTTAGCAAATTTCAAGTATACAATACAGTATTGTTAACTATGATAGGTCCCGAATTTATTCATTTTATAACTGAAAGTTTATTCTCTTAACCATGTATCTCTTTATTTCTCCCACCGATCTGTTCTCTCCTTCAATGAGTTCGACTTTTTTTTATAAGATTCCACACATGTTCCCCCACATGGCGTGTGTCCTTCTCTGTCTGGCTTGTTGCGCTTAGCGCAATGCCCGTCGGGTTCACCCAGGGTGTGCAAATGTCCTCTTCTTAATGTCAGACTAACATTCAGTTACAACTATGTCTTAGGTACTGCAAATATGCATATTTTATTATTATTATTATATATCACATTTTCTCTATCTATTCACCTGTCAGCAGGCACCTAGGTTGATTCCACGGCCTGGCTATGGTGAACAGTGCTGCCGTGGATGGAGGGGTGCGGATAATCTTCTCCGGATCCTGACTTCATTTCCTTTGGGCACACACCTGGAAGTAGGGTTGCCGCATCACACGGTAGTTCTAGTTTTAGTTTTTTGGGGGGAATCTCATATAATTTTCCATAATGGCCATACCAATCATATTTTCACCAACAGCGTACAGGGTTTCTTTTCTCCACATCCTTGCCGACTTTCATCATTTCTTGTTTTGTTTTTTTTTAATAGTAATAGCCATCCTGATGATCCCTGTTGATCACCACTACTAATTAGTGATGTTGAGCGCATTTTCATGTACCTGTTGGCCATTTAGATGTCTTCTTCGGAAAAATGTCTGTTCATCTCCTTTGCCCATTTAAAAATCAAATCAGATTACTGCTTTTTTCCTCTATCGAGTCCTGAGCGCTTTTTGTCTCAGTTCCTCTGAGTACTTTATTATACAAGTAACTCGGAAAGACTTGACCTTGTTGAGATTCCCATGGCCTTTTGTTCATCGACCACACATTTATGGAATGCCTATAAAGCAGCTGTCGCTGACGGTGTCATGGTGAGCAGAGCAGGTGCAGTCCTTGCCGCCATGGAGGTCTCTCGGAGAGCCAGATGTCGGACAAATGAGCACTCAAATGTACGTACACAATAAAGAAACAGGTAGGCCAGGAATCGGAGCATTTAACAAGGGGCACGTGATGCAGAGGAGACTGCACTGAGGAAATAAGGTGTGAACTGAGGTCCCAAACGTTATTTGTTGTTCATTCTTTCCCCCGACCAGTACCATATTTCACTATGTATAATGTGCACCCATGTTTTTGTGTGCATTATACATGGGGTTATCATACCCATTATTCTACCCATCATATGTAATCATCACACCCATGAATAATGCACGTCCTTATTTTCCCTAAAAAATTGGGAGAAAAGTGCGCATTATACACTGCACTATATGGTAGTTATTGAGTGTTGACTGTGCTCCAGTCTAGACTGTGGAGACTGCAGTGCTGAAGGGGCTGGCTAAAGCCCCTGGCCCTAGGGAGCTTCCCTCTGGTCTCTAGTAATGAGTGAAGGGGGGGCCAGGAGAAGGGCAGTCAGAGGCCCTTCCTCGCCAGGGGCCTAGGCAGAAAGGAACACGGTGCTCTCAAGAGACAGCCACATTCTATTTGGCTGGCACCCAGAGAGGAAGGGAAAGGAAGCTACAAAGGAATCTGGACTGGTAGACAGAGGCTCAGCCCAGGGCCTTGTGACTTAGGGTGGCAATAACGCCATCCCCAGCACACTTCTGTTCTAACAGTTCTATTCCCAAACACAGCCCATTGGTGAGGGCGGAATGTTGGGCTTGGCAAAGGGCTGGATGCTTCCCACGTTGTCTGATGGACTGGTTTTTCTTTCCCTGTGCGTGCAGAACTTACTCCAGCCCAAGCAAGCCAGCTGCCACAAGATGGGCTCATAGAACACCTGCATTCCCCAGAAATTTTTTTACCCTTGCCTGAGGACATGTTTTCATTGTTTTTAGAGAGAGAAGACGGGAGAGAGGACAACATTGATGAGGGAGAGAAGCATCAGGAGTCGAACCCACAACCTTTTGGTTACGGGACAACTCTCACGACAGCTGGGCCACACCGGCCAGGGCTCCCCAGAATTTTTTTTCTGTGTTGTTCCTTTGAGAGAAGGTTGTTTACTTGATTTAACAATGCCACTTACTAACCTGTGATCATGGGAAATGCATGTAACCACTCTGAGCCTCCACTTCTGTGCTGTCCTGTGGGGGACCACGATACCTCTGTGGTGGGGTTATTGTGACGGCTCGTTGAATGAAACGTGAACATGGACATGAAATCGCCCAGCAGAGTAGCCTGAATTCAGTAGATGTGCAACACATACGTTATTTCTGCTCACTTACCCTTATTCAATTTGGAGTTTTGTTAAGTGAATTTATGTTAAGCAAGGGATGTCTGTTCTCAAATTACATTAACTGCTAGTTTCCGGGGCAAGAGGTTATTAGCAAGACTTCCTCTTGCAGTGGTTCAGGACCAGCCAGGAGAGACGGTGGAGAGGGTCCTTTGTGAGCTACTGGAGTGAGACTTCATTCTGGAACAAAGGAGCAACAATGATAAAACCCCAAGCCTTTGTCTTCCCTCTTTTGTGGGGACCAAAGTCATGGGCACGTATGTATGCGAGAGCACACCACGTGACCAAATCAGAGCTTGAAAGCCGGTGCCTCTGAGCGCTGGCCTCGCAACAAAATAATTGCATGCAGACATTCCTTTTGATCACACTCTTGCACCGATTTACAACTCTGCTTCCCTGTAACCCCAAAGAAAGCCCTAATCATGGAGCACATACCAAAAATTAGAATCCCGGCTGTGGAGGAGTGGCTATCTCTAAGTGTGCATTTGTGCAGGGGCGGTGAGCAGTGCTTTCCAATGTTGTGCTCTCCTTTCCCAAATTAGGCTCTCCATGTGGCTCGTGGGGTATTTGCATCTGAGCGGCTGGGCTGAGCACTGGAGGCAGAAGACAATTTTTTTGCGGTTTGCTCGAGGCCAGGCAGTTTTTCCATTCTGTTCTTTTATTACGATCATGATTACTTCATTACCTAGCCCTGATGGGCTTTCTTCGGGCCCCAGTCTGTTTCTAATAAGAAGCAGACGAAAAACAAAGTTTCGGTTGTGTTTGAAATCTTCAGCGTTTTTCTTTTTTTTTTCCTGAAATAATAGGTTCAAGAATTTTATTTGTCTTCTGAGGTTCTGAGGTTGGCTCCTAAGTGCCCCGACCCGAGTCCTCTGGGGCACAGGGAAGTGGCACTCGGAATCTCACCACCACACGCAGATTCCCGGGCCCTGCCCCCTCCTGCTAAGTCTGCAGCTCCAAGGGGAGGCCCGGGAAGCTGTGCTTTGACCAAACGTTCCGGGTGATTCTGGTGAATATTAAAGTTTGAGAACAGGGTCAAGGAGAAAAAAAAACCACTGGCAATATTTCTTTTTAATTGCCATATAATTCAAACACCATAAAATTCATCATTTTAAAGCGTGCAATTCAGTGGTTTTTACAAAGGGCAGTCACAAGGTTGTGCAACCATCCCTACGATGCAGTTTCAGAGCTTTTCTAACCTCCTGGAAGGAGACCCCGTACCTGCTCACAGTCCCACCCTCTCCCTCTCCCAGCCTCTGGCAGCCCCTGAACTGTTTTCTGTTTCTATGTCTATTCTGGACATTCGATACGAATGATGTTGTATAATCTGTGGCCTTTTGTGTCTGTCTTGTTTCCCACAGCATAATGTTTTCAAGGTTTATCTCCACTGTAGGGTGTATTAGTGCTTCATTTTTGTTGCTGAATAATATTCCCTTATAAGAATATGTCTCATTTTGTTTGTTCATTAATCAGTTGGTATCAGTCAATCTGTACTGAGTACCATTTATGTGCCACACAGTGGGATGGGCTGCCCAGGCGTCAGCAGTGAGTTATCCAAGCGTGCAGGGAGTCAAGAAGAGGGGACAGGGAAGAGGGCATCAGGCACAAAGCAGAATAAATGAGTGGATGAATGAATGGGAGGCCACACGTGCAGGAAAAGAAAGTTAACATGGAGAGGCAGCATGGTGCCTGGCTGGGTGGTGGCTGGTGCTCCCTAAGTTCAGGATCAGTAGTGACAGACACTCAGCCAGGTGTGGGCATCTTTACTGCAGGTTGGGTCTGGGCCCTGGAGTCCCAGAGATGAATCAGACATGACCCACCCCATGGAACCCATGGACTACAGAGAAGGCAACACATGGCCCTAGATTATGGCTTAATACAGCGTAGCTGTGGAGGGAGAGGGGACAGAGAGGGTGGAGGGGAGGCCGCCCCCAGCTCAGGGGCTGGGAGGGATGAAGGAGGAGGCAGCGTTGGAACTGGGCTCGGCGGCTTGAATAGGATTCAAAAATGGTGAGCGAGTTCTGGAAAAAGTCAGGGAGAGTAACGTCTGAGACAGGCTCAGGAGCACAGTTCCAGGACACCTGCTCAACCTGGATCACTTGTTTTCAACCCTGGCTGCTCGTCGGAGTCACCTAGGGCTTTTAAAACAACCCAAAGCCTGGGCTCTGTCCCTAGAGATTCTGTTTTAATCAAATGGCTTTAGGGTGAGCCCAGGCAGGAGTGGTTATTAAAAACTCCCAGGTGATTCTCATGAGCAGCCAGAGTTAAGAACCATGGCCTTGGAGGATTCAAGTGGAGACAGTGTGACACTAGCCTGGAGTGTCAGGCTGGAGGTGGATGGTAGACGGGTTGATCATACCATATATTGTCCAAACTGGAACGCATTTTTGCATGAGGGGAGTTCTATTACTAATTATGCCAGGGCAGCAGGTATATACTAGGCTGTCCCAGACAAACAGACCTTAAAATGCAGGCTATGAGATTTGAACTCCACCTCATCAAGAGTGGGAGCCAGTGCAGGCTTGGGACCAGAAGCCTGACACCTAATAAAAGTGGTGCTTTGAGGAGATTGAGGAAGCAGCAGGCTCGGATAGATTGGCAGGGAGAGGCTGGAGGCCGGAAGGCAGAGGAATCTGGGAAAATGAGGAGGCAGACAGCATGTGAGAAGTCTGCACAGTTCCCTCTGCTCCTTCGCTAACTGTGAGAACCCCAGGAAGCCTCCCAGGAGAGGTGTGGGGCCGGCTTCTGCAGGCGTCCCAGGGCCCGGCTCCAGCCACCCTGGGAGTGCATCCCACTTGGGGAGACCTGGCCTCTGCCCTCCTCCAGCTTCCAGACCTGCGAGAGGTACTGCTCTACACCTTTTCTCTCCCTTTGCCTCCTGCCCCGAACAGCTTGTTGGGTGGGACATACACCGGCCCACCCAGCCTAGGGCCAAAAATTGCATGTGCTTGGCTTTGAACATGAGAATTCGGGCCAGCCTCTGTGCTTGGGCACTCTTCTTCCCAGAAGTGAGGTGAGCAGGCGGTATCAGGTCTTTGCCTTCCATGTCCCCTGGTCCCCAAAGCAGAAAGTGCTGGCCCAAGAAATGGTTTAGGGGGAGGAAGGTGCAGACCTCCTCCTCCCCCAGCACCGGCTGTGCTTCCTAGTAGCATGCAGAGGGGCTCCCTAATGCCAAACACGTGGTCCACAGCTGGGGCAGGACAGTGGGGAGAGGAGAGGAAGCTGGAGAGTAGAAGGACCAGATCCCAGCACCCCCGGCCCCCTTCCACTCTGGGGAAAATATATTTTAAATCATCACCCATAATCTCAGAATATCAATACATAAATGCATGCCAACTGCCCGTCCTTTGCATTCACAGTGGCCAAGGAGGGCACTGGCGACGGGGGCTGTCCCAACCCAGCTCCTGCCATGCCCCTGAATTAACGAGATGTCCCCCTGGCCCAGGCAGTGGGGGACAGAGTGCAGTCATTGCTGGCCTGGAAAGAAAATGCCCCCTCCTTGGAGCTGAGGGGTGATCGAGCTGCACCTGGAGCCGAGGAAGTAGTGCTGGAAAGTCCACTGTGGTTACATGGCCCCGGGGGTGGGGGCAGAGGGGGGGTCAGTTCCTCCCCAAGAGAGGGATTCCTGAGAACAGCTTGGGGTAAGATCTTCAGTGCTAGAGGCCAGGCTCTCTCAAGAAGTAAATGCATGCTATCGATGTCCTCATCCGGAGAATGGGTGTGCAGCAGCCTGGTAGGCCAAAACATCTTTTTTTTTTTTCTTTTTAATGCAAGATGCTGTCAGTGATTTTTTTTTTTTAATCTAGGCATCTGATAAGAACTGAGTTCCTTGTTAAACAACAAAACAAAGAAAGAAGCAGGGTATAGTCAAAGACACTGCATTAGAGGACAGGTGGAGAGTGACCAGAGGAGAGAGAAGAGGGATTTTGGGGGAGAGGGGGAGGGGTTTATAGGATTAAAGTTAAAGGACACATGGATAAAAGATAGGGGGAGGGTGGTAATGGGAGAGAGATAGGGAGGGGGGGT